>CM051026.1:73908451-73920951 GCA_027627225.1 Congeria kusceri | reverse complement strand
TGCAATGCAGTCTAGTATTTTATCCAATCATTTTACTCGATTATCACGTGTTTAACAGCTAACCTATTGCTCAAATGATCACGTTTACAGACTGTAATGTGTTTGGGATAATCGATTAATAGAAATTAATCCGTCAACAATTGCTGAGACGGGTTTTAAATATTAGTGTCAAAAACTTGACAGGTCTATGTCACAGTTTTATGCTTTGAATACATGAATGTTTTCAGTATTAAACTTACGCAATTAAACTGGCATTTGGGTAGCCCATACATCTGAAAAGTGCAGCAGGGTTTGGCGAACGTTTTGTTAAAAACAGCAAGGTGCAATCACCTGGCATTTCGTTATGTGTTTCTATACAATATAGCCAATACCACTGTCAATGATGATTGCCCTATATTGATTGTGTGTACGAACATTTCAGGTGCGGATTTGCTCTAAGCCGACAAGCCGTTTCGACCCAGATATCACGGGCTAAAAACCGTCGAATTAATCCCCAAGAACAGAAACTCAACAATGTTAACAATGTGGTGACAAATGCGTGAAAGTTGTAAATGTTTCGTCACTTATTAGTAGCAAAGTTCACGCAGTAATTCATTTAAGTTTCCTTTTTTTTCGAAGAAGACTGGCTAACGAAGGCGAGCGGATTACGTGAATGTGCTTTGTGTCGTGAAACTGTGATTAATAGAGTATATTTGTAGTGAAACAAGTGGATTTCTTAACGTGTGGCATACGTGGTCGCGTTAGTGTAGTGTAAGTCTGGAAGACAATAATTACTTAACTCATTCGAGAAGTGAAGCGGTTGAATAATGGTGCATCCGAAAGCAGAAGTAACCGATTTTCGGACAGAAACTGTGACAAGTTCAACTCTGTGTTCTGCAAGTGCACAGAGGTCACGATCGAGGACTTCAGTGTCACCTATGACCTCAGAGTCAAGGTCAGGATCTAGGTCCAGGTCATATACGTTGACATACGTTATAGTGCTAGTATTACTTGGATTATGTGTGGAGGTGCCAAAATCAAATGCCCAAGGTAAGGTCTCGTAGTTTGTATAAATAATGCGTGATAGTATTTCACTTGATTAATACAATAAAATTAATATTTTCTTCTTCATCATCGGTATCCCCGTCACATCGAAAACCCTCCTTTACTCCTCCTCCTTTCTACCTACCTATAATCATCATCATCATCATCATAATTATCATCATTATCATAATCATCATCATCATCATTATCATCATCATCGTCATCATCATGGATATCAGTCTACTTTCTAAGTTATTCCATATCATCGTCATTATCGTCTTTAACACCGGCAATCAAAATTAAAATTCATAGTATAATACAAACTTTTTTTCAGGTTCTTTCTTAATTATGTATAAAATAACTTTGGCATATTCAATTTGGTGCGTTTGTCAACGAAATAGCTGTAGATCTCTTTCTATATGTAGTGTGCGTGGGTAAGAACCAGCCACCCGGTTAGCTCAGATGGTCGAGCGCCGTGCTAGTGTTCCGGCGGTCGTGGGTTCGAGCCACGCTCCGGGCGCACTTTACCTCCCAGGTTTGCTTTAAATAAATGGAATATCGTTGAATAGACAGACCTGTACTAAGGTTTCGAAGGCTCTTTAAAACTTCGCTTTAAATGGTAGGCTAATTATTGCAATAAAAAATATCAATTTTGGTAAAGACTCTATTGTACTATTTGACAAAACTTATTTGTTCACAGTCAATAGCACAACTTGTATCGAATAGCATTGGTAAACGTTTGTTGGTCAGTAAAACGTGTTAGGACGATTATAGTGGATTGTAACCGAGCTAAACAATCAACTTGACCGCTGAACCCGAAATAATCGATTAAATCAATATAATTATGCAACGTTTATGTTGCATTATCGACTATATATGCTTAGATGAACATATTAATTTAGTATTTAAAGGGTCTTTTGCATATTTCATTACATTTAGAAGCCATCAAGGTAACATAATATCCTCGCGAATTTTAAAATGCATAAAATCGCTTCACCCAAATAGCAGATTCGTTGCTGACCATCACATTTGAGGTTGCAAATTTGGGTCTCTTCCGCTGTACACTTTGTCATTGACAAAACAATTCTTATGTATGTATCGTTGCGCATTTTCAGACTGGAAGACTTACGCGATGTAGTCATTTTACTTACAAAACAAGATATGTAGATAAATGATTTTGATTGACTATCTGCGTATGTTAAACATGAACATGTAAGATTTGCCCCGATGTCGAATTTTCGGGTACTTATTGAGATATATCGTCCTATTTGAGGGCCAGTAGGTCATGGGGTCATGGGGTCGAAATGCAGGCTGTCAACCGATTCCTATATTCCTATATTTTCCTATATTTTGGAAAGAGATCGTATATTTTTTTCTATATTTTTGCGAGATTTGGTCATTCTGAAATTGGTCCGTGAACATCATATCAATAATCTATGTGTTGAGTTTTGTCTTGCTCGCTTCGCTCGCATCAAACTTAAATACTTAGATTATTGTTAGGTCATAGCATACATGTCTCAGTTGCCAATTGACTAGCACGAACATGTTTAGGAGATGTTTTGTTCATTACAACACAAGCTGGAAGGCTTATCAGGCTCCCATATTATCCTTATATTGAAGTATTTTTACTATAAAATTGTTATATTTAGTCCAAAAAATCGGCAAAAAGTCCTATATTTTTGGTGAAAATATTCCTATATTATTCCTATAATTTCTATGGAACCTGGTTGACAGCCTGTACATGGCCAACTCGATCACTCGTTTTGTTTTTGTATCAGATATCAATATAATGAAATGTCAATCAAACTAGTCCAAACAGTTCTAATATCGGCCACAATGCGTAGTCGAAACCGGCTATATGCCACTATATTTACTGATATCAGGACAGAAATTTAAGCGCCTGTAAATATTGATACTGATAAGGCTGAGAATTTCGATAACTCACGTCGATATGTCCCCGTCGAAAGCTGTCATTTATAAAGATACACAACGTTTGTTAGGCGTAAAAAAACTATGTTTGTTTCAGGTTACATGCCCCCAAAAAGTAGGGTAGGTAGGTAGGGAATTTATTATTATTATTATTATTATTATTATTTGGTATATGGTCATCTTGAAGATTCTAAAACTGAAAGAATATTCAAAACATGTCTCTAATCTCATAAAACATTGTTTTGAAGTGGATGCTATCAAAACAAAACACTGATTTGTCCAAAAAACAGTTAATTATTGGCAAAAAGTAAAATAAACAAAAAATATCTGACCCACTCAATAAAATGTTCTAGGGTCGGGGCATTTTTAGGGTAGGTCGGGCAACCTGAAACAAACATATTTTTTTACGCCTTATTAAGTGGCAGCGCCTGACTTGATACGATTTTGAAATACTTATGTAGTTTTTTGTATTGTATTATTTTTGGCCTGTCCTTCTTTTGTTATATTTACTTCGACTTCCTTTTCTGCTCATCGTCGTCCTCCTCCTCCTCATCATCAACAACAGCAACATTAACACCACCACACTGCCATCATCATCATCACCACCAACCTTTCAACATAATACTCGTCATCGTCGTCGTCGTCCTCCTCCTCATCCTCCTCATCCTCCTCATCGTCGTCTTCATCGTCATCCTCCTTCTCATCATCCTCATCATCGTAGACGTCCTCGTCCTCCTCCTCCTCCTCCTCGTCGTCCTCCTCGTCCTCCTCCTCTGCCTCCTTGTCCTCCTCATCATCGTAGACGTCGTCCTCCTCCTTCTCCTCCTCATAATCATTATCATCATTTTTATCGTCATCTCCATCATCATCATCATCACCATCACCACCATCATCATCATCATCATCATCACCATCTTCTTCTTCTTCTTTCTCTTCTTCATCATTGCAAGTGGGACATCTAGTAAGCCACTGTGTGCAGCAACGTAATAATTGTGCCTCAACTTCAACTAAATTATCAACCTAATACGGTACACACAACATTTGACATCATTTAATCAATCCATCACTCGTGGTTACGCCATATCATCTCCACCATAAAATATTATTGAATTTCTTTAAAATCAGCTGCGGTACATCGCGCTCGTACATAAACATCATGCAGTACAAAGTATTCTAACATGACGCGCGCAGAGTTTTCAATAGCGAAAAATCAAAATGTCCCATTGTAAAACTACCAATAAACAACGCGAAAACATAGTTCCGAAACTGTAAATATAGTTTGCATTGTAATTGCAGAATTTATATAGAGGTCATGTTAGAATCGAAATAATTTTCGCATTATCGTTGTTTATCTTCAAATAAACAACGGTTTGTCGTTCTGATGCGTGGTTATTAAACCACTCGGGTTAACGCCGTCGTGATTAAATTCCTACGCATCAGAACACCAAACCGTTGTTTATAAGCCGATAAACAACGATACATCGAAAATTATTGCTTATATATATTCGTCCTTTTTTGCCAACTACGGTACATCATCCATTAGCCATCTCTCAATCAGTCATCGTTATGCGCTCAATCACTTCTTTTCGCGCCCAAGCATAGCCATTAGGTGAGTCATACATACTCAGAGCCTGTCACAACCCACAAAAACCCATTCAGTGGTTATTTCTAAACGTCCTTTTAGCTGCAAAAACACCTTAAAAAGCTCAGGACCTTTCGAATTAAACAGGCGAAACTAAAAACTGCGAACCATTGTGCGCATCTTAAAGACGAAAGATTAATTGCTGTGCGATTTCTGCCAATCCCCCGGGTGTTTTTGTTTGAATTTGTTCACATCTTATTGAACTAAATCATGTGAGATTTTCTTTAAATCTTATAACAGACACCGTTTTATGTCTAATTTTGTTCGTGAAAATCGTATTGTGTACTTAATCACCAGATATTTTGAAATCTTTTACCATTTGGCCGCATTAAGGAAACCCGAAATCTGTTGCTGCGATCGATGGTCCTATTGTTCGCTGCTGCTGAAAATGCAGTTAAGATTTGGAGGGATGTGTTTAGCAAACTCGCCATGAATGCCGAGCGTTTAAGTATAATTATGTTTTATACCTGTGATAAATTGCGACTGACATATTTGGCAACACGCTTGTGACATCGCGGCATTTTGGCATCGTGACACAAACTGCGCCCAAGCATAGCCATTAGGTGAGTCATTTCGATTCTAACATGTATGCAGGCGCGGCACCAGGATTTGATGTAGAGGAGGGGGTGGAAATATTAAGTAGCTGAAAAGGTTGTTAAAAAAAAAAACAAGCTGATTTTGGTTTCTCTTACGTGTTGGTATACATATTGGAGAGGTGTGATATTTACAAAAAAGGTACCATTTAACGAAACATACCGATGAATTGGTTTGATTATTGCAATACTGTTATTGAAAAGAACATAAGAAGATAAGGTGCATCTCAGATGAAGGCCAATTCAGGCGAAGTTTGAAAACACACCTCTTCACCATTTTTCACAAGTGTGAAATCTATGTGAATGCAAAAGGTTTTACTATACATGACTGTTGATGTGTACATAATTTGGGACAATTATTTGTGAAGCGCAACAGAATATGCAACATAAATTTTTGCGCTATACAAGTGCTCCTTTGATTTATTTATTGAAAAACACTTAAATGGAACGAAATGCATATGTTTTAAGATATTGTGAGGTTTTATAATCTTATGTTGGACAATTTTAGAGGAGGGCGTACGCCGCTTCCCCCTCCCCCTTTCCCTCTAAAACCGCCTGTGGTATGTAAGTATACAGACGAGCCCAAGGTTGTTCTGCTTTTGGTTTAAACGTTTGTATCTTGGCTCGAGTATGTCGAACTGAATACGGTATTAACACGTGCATTGGTTGTTTAGAAATGTTCATGTAGACTCCTTTATTCAGAAAGAGGTCCTTAATGTAAACTAATGTTTGCGTAAACTGAATAGATATAAAACTCAATTTAAGCATTATCCTCTGTCACATGCTAGTAATCAAAATATATCGTCGATTGAAAGCCAGAAGGGGCCATCAGCCTTCTGTGCACATATGATGATGTCCACTTTTGGCTTTCAGTGGACGATATGTAAGGAATTTATTTGTCTTTGATGGTCAGGCGGAATCTACAAATTTACAACTGTCTCAATGACGCAAGTCTTCTTATAAGGAAGTTGGGGTACTTGAGTCAATGGGGCTCTACACAGTTTCTCGTGCTTCGGACGCGGCCTGGTGGGGTCTGGGTTCGAGCCGCCTTGTACACACTGATAATGTCAACAGTTGGAAACAAACCAAACATCATTTCACTATTGTTAGGGTTATGGTTTTACAAAAATACAAGGAAATAATTATGCACACAGTTCCACAATAGTTTGTAACGTGCATGGTTAACTAATTATGGGGTCTTAATTGCACTAGTTTTCGCGACCATTTCAGGATTCATCATTCATCAATATACAATTTTCATGCAAATGCGAGCACCTCAAACTCTGCATTTGTTACTCCGTAACTGGGGGTCAACCACCATTAGATGTTCTTCAATACATTCCCATGAGTGTACGCCTTTATAAATACCCTGCGAACATGGCGTTCAGAGATAGGCATCCGCATGAACGAATCGTTTTCAATTTTTCATAAATAATTATTTAAACCATAGTCCATTGTCTTTACAAATGACTGAAAAATCGAACGATTCCCGGCCTACTTTTTATCACCAAGGGATGTCCGACTATTTACTGGCATCTAACCTTTGTATACCCAAACCCGGAATAGAAACTACTACCGGAACATTATGCAATCTACCGCAAGATTCTTCAGTCTACCGGACCTGAAACAAACTTAAGGAGTTAAACAATTGTATAAATTCCCAGTGTATGAATGTCCTAGTTGATTTTTTCGTTAAGTGGAATTTGAACAATACTTAGAAATTGTCATTATCTCTAGAGATATGATGATATTTCGGTTCTAATATTTTGTTGCATGTTATTTTCTTCATATCATACAAGACAGACGTCCATTGAATGATTTATTCAAATCCTTCGACACGTTTCTGCAGCAATAAATCAGATATAATCAATGAGAACATATTGGATGTCTACACCCTGATTTACGGCCAGTTTATGATCGGCAAATACCATAAACGTCCTATAAGAAGGAAATGATGGTCATGAGACACGGGCCGCTTAATTAAAATGTCTCCTGATATCATCCCAGAGTGTCCTTAAAGGGACCGTATCTACGAAAACTTGAAAATCGATTTAAAGCGCCAGAAAAAATATGAAACTGCATGAACATTCATCATCATCATCATCTTCGTCGTCGTCGTCGTACTCATTATCATTACCATCATAATAATCATCACCATCCTCATCATCTTCATTATCATCATCATCATCGTCATCATCATCACCAGCATCATCATCAGCAGCAGCAGCATGCTGCAGCATCACCACCACCACCACCATCATCATCATCATCATCATCATCATGATCTGTATCGTCGTCGTCGACGTCGTCCTCGTATTCATCATCATCATAAACATCATCATCATTACCACCATCACCATCATCATCATCATCATCATCGTCATCATTACCACCATCACCATCATCGTCATCATGATCATCATCATCGTCATCATTACCACCATCACCATCATAATCATCATGATCATCATCATCGTCATCATTACCACCATCACCATCATCGTCATCATGATCATCATCATCGTCATCATTACCACCATCACCATCATCGTCATCATGATCATCATCATCGTCATCATTACCACCATCACCATCATCGTCATCATGATCATCATCATCGTCATCATTACCACCATCACCATCATCGTCATCATGATCATCATCATCGTCATCATTACCACCATCACCATCATAATCATCATGATCATCATCATCGTCATCATTACCACCATCACCATCATAATCATCATCATCATCATCATAAACATCATCATCATTACCAACACACCAGCATCATCATCATCATCATCATCATCATCAACATCATTATCATTACCAACACACCAGCATCATTACCACCACACCATCATCATCATCATCATCATCATCAACATCATTATCATTACCACCACACCATCATCATCATCATCATCATCATCATCATCATCATAAACATCATCATCATTACCACCACATCATCATCATCATCATCATCATAAACATCATCATCATTTTCTCTATTTTTACCACCTTCCTCACCGTCAGAGCCGCTGCGGTGTAGAGCAGTTAAAACTAAATTATCCACAATTCAGTTGACAATTAACATTTTATGTCTATTATTTGTTATGTATTTGTTATGTATGTCTTTTTAACGGTTTGTGATTTGATGATTCATTAATACAGAAATCCACTAAACGACGAAATTTAACAGTGATAAACGAGTATCAATTGTTATACTTTCTTTTATGGTAATGAACAAAAGAAACCGAGTGGAAAAAATGTGCAAGACAATAGTATGAGTTTGTCATATATAGACTTTTTACGACGTATTGAGTGACAATTCATATACTTGTTACATGGGTCATGAACCATACATGTGTAACTTTTATGTCATCGTACTTAAGAATCGCAACGCTCTTTTCGGCGCTTAACGATGTATGAAGGTTTTTTTGGCATCTAATTTGTACATAAAGCCTTCATACATCGACCTTCATACATCGATGAAGCGCCGACAAGAGCGTTTCAATTCTTATAATTATAATTTTAATTATAATTGTGTGTATGCTATAAAAATTTAACCTTAACAAAAAATAAAATGGGATTTATTTTTTGCCATTCGCGAAGCAATACATTGCAGTATCACCCGTAGGCTCCGCCCCTTGCACTGTACGTAGATCTCCATTCTTTAGAGTCTATATAGAAAGTAGTCCCTTATGAATATTAATTGAGGCAACCGGCTTCATTGAACAATAAACGCCTGTCCAATGATGGGTTTCAGCAAATCAGAACACTGTAAAATGATGAAACCAAAGGAAATTGGAGTTATTTTCGTTTGAGATTAATGAAATGCCCGTTGTACGATTGAACATATAGCCGCAGCAAAGCCAGGAAGGGGTCAACTACAGCATAGTACAAACGACTATTTACAGCAATTATATTACAACAGTGAAATAAACTAATACATGCAACAAAGCATTTTTCATACAGAGAACCACTTTAGCCTCTAAGTAGAAAATGACTTTTGATATTGGTTGCAGCACTTTGTTCTCCGTACAAAAGAAAACGTTTAACTTTTGTAAAACAAGAAAAAACCTGCAGTTGACAAGAAAAATAAAGACAATAAACACAGCCTTAATCCTTGTAAATGCAACATAAATTCCAAAAACACTACATAAGCAAATTTGTCTCTGATAGGAAATTGTCTCCCAATTATAACCAGCATCAGTTTAGACTATAGCACTAAATAGTTAAATAGTTCAGCAAAAATGTATCTTAAAAGAAATTACATATTTAAGATATTAACACATACTGGGGTAATGTGCTTTGTTTAGTATGTTAAATGAGCTTAAACCGAGCTGAGCTGAAAGGGGCTATCTCAAATTCAAATCAAAACTGATTTAGATTTGAACACTCGGAACTGCTCCAGTGCTTCACGCGCCCTATATCTTTGTTTCGTTGGTTTATTTATCACTAATTTCAAACTGAAAAATGCGAGGAGTTGCGATTGAGATTGACTGATACCATCTGAAGAAGAATTTGTCAAACAGACCTGGGTAATATCTCAACCTTAAAAGCAACATTTTATTTTAAAAGTTTATTTCGTTTTTACAGTGCATTGTGCTAAGTGTTAATGTTTGTATGAATAAATGTAAAAAATATTTACACATGTATATGTAGTTTTTAAAATGTATAACATGTTACATTTTTTACTTAAGTGAAAATATTTTAAGATTCACTTAAGATGTTTATGGAATATCGCCTCTGACCGTTGTATTGAATGATTTTAAAATTACGGGTAGTAAAATCAAGCGGGCAAGACGGTTCTAGGTTACACATCACTAAGCATATATTCCCAAAACCTTACAGCAGGGCTTTCATTAACTTTTGAAAACTGGAAGTTTGAACTTCCTGGCCTCTTATTTTGGAAGTTTGGCTCATAATATTTGGAAGTTTTGACATTAATGCGCGACATAAATGTGCATTACAATTTTCACACCAAATATCACTACTCTATAACTATTTTACTTCAGTCATGTTTTTTACTCCATGTAGGTTTTATTGAGACCTATTGTAAACTTTGAATTATAATCAGGACTTGTACTAAGGTGAACATTTTTGAAGTACTCCCAAACTTCCGTTAATGCAAGCCATGCCTGGAAGGGTCATAGTTTGTTTGTTTGTTTGTTTTGTTGGTTTTTTTTCGCCGTTTATAACAGTGTTTCAGTTATATCACGGCTGTCAGTTAACCTACTCACACTTTTCCTGGGCAATCTTAGCCGATCTAAGCGGTTTACCGGTACTAAGCGCACATACCTATGCCAGTAACTGACAACTGCCCTACTTGAATCAGAGGTAGGGGGAGAATGGCCGTAGAAATAATTTCATGACCAATCGCCACACAAGTTATGTAGCCGGGCTGGGGTTCGAACTCACGATCCCGGATTGACAGTATAGCTCTCTACCAACTGAGCTAGCCGGCCCCGGCCCATCCATTTGAAGTAGAACCAATTGAACTATGAATGGAACCAATTGAACTATTTTATAGTGAAACATAACGTATCCTTAAGCATGTCTTATTATTCAACTGTTGCGTTTCCTATAGACAGTCAAGTTGAATATATTTGAACACACGTTTTGAAGGTTGAATGGGTAAATCCAAGGTCCCATATTTGTAAACCTATATGTAAGTGCAATGCAACGTAATTGCAAAGCCGAACGCCCAATCATCTAATGAAGAGTTTAAAGTAACTCAACTAATGTTTGCAATACATTCACGCACTTCAAAACTATTACTTAATAATAATAACATTTTAAAACAATAAAATATTCTCCGGTTCGTCAACCAGAAACTAGAATTCTTATAGTTCGCTATCAGGCAGCTTAACGCGCCGTTTTGAATATTTTCTTTGCAAACAAGTGTGGCCGGGTTGCTTTTTATAATAGTTTGAATAAAGTGCTGACAAGCGACAAAAGCTTGTTTGGTAATCAATATCGATACTGAAATACCGGGCTCGACTGATCTGCATAAATATTTGTTCTACATTGTTGTAGTAGACCTTGTATGAACAGCGCGTTAAATAATGTAAATTGATATTCCCTTACCCGCTTGCAGATATTGCAATATTAGACCATGCATAAACATTTTATGTGCGTATCTGTTGTAAATAATTGAATATAAACTTAGCGAATCGCCTCCAAGGAATCAAAACAAGGACAACACAACAACAATGCTAATAAATTAACAACGCCTTTTATACAAAAATAAACAAACCCCAACGGGTTGTAATTGTTCTACATTGTAGTTGAGTGGCCCGCCAGTGTTTTTTTCATCTTAGGGGGAAAGGTGGCGGGGCCATTCAGGTGGGGAATTTTACAGCAAAAGTGGAATTGTTTTGAGAAAAGCATTATTACATGTTTATATTCTACTTTGTTATAAAACATTAATGTATTGTTTTGCAACAAATGATAATTAGTTTATGCGCTAACTTGGTTTGATGAAAAATTGCTGGGATTGTTCATGAAAATTCCTCTATCGTGGTCAATTTTTGTCGGATTTCGGTCTTCTTTTTTTTTCAAAAAATAAAGCTTACATTCTGAGGGGAATTTTAAGGTCAATATAGGGGGAAAATATATACTTTTTAAGCTGGGGAATGGGGCCGAATTTCTGCCCAAAATTGGCCCTAAAAACACTGCCGGCTTATAAGTTGGCACGGATATTTCAGTTAAGGATGTGTACCGGTATATGTTTTGAAACAAATATTTAGAAGAGTAGAAGTAGTTAAAATTAAAGAAAAAAAATCATTATCCGTTTATCATTAAATATTCACCAGCGACTTAATATTATAAACATGTAAATATTAACTAAATAAATTGTTGCGTTTATATTTCGGAGCATATTTAAGTGAATTAACACAGATATGCAATAAAGAAAAAATGTTGGTACTTTTTCATAAATTATTGAGATTGTATATCTATATACAATGTAGTTAAAAGTTACAACCTTGTCGCTGTCTTTGTGCGTGAATACAGTACTTCCCGCTTTCATGCGTGAGAAATTACGAGACCCAAAGCAAATTTAAACATAATTATGATGAATTACATACATTATAAGACCACTAAAACGTTACTGGTATTTAAGTTTGAAATACTGCGATTCAATCATTTTTAGATTATCTATACAGTGGTTTATATTTGTAAAAACGGATGTTTATTGGCGTGTTTAATTTAACATTCCGATTCTGTATGGATTTCAGTATAATTGCATAGTTTAGCTGCACGGAAATCGCAGTGTAATTACTCCACGATATTAAACG
>CM051026.1:73645951-73900951 GCA_027627225.1 Congeria kusceri | reverse complement strand
CGTTATTGCTTTAACAGTCGCCATGTCGGGATCACGAAGGGGCGTTTTAAGTTTTAAACACTTAATTTTATGACTTATTTATGACGGAAGCATAACTATTAATTTTAAACCTTGGTCTTCCTTAGGCTTAACAATATGTTTGTTTCAGGTAACCCGACCTTCCCTAAAACAATGCCCCGACCCTAGAACATTTGTTGGGTTTGTCAGAATTTTGTTTGTTTTATTTACTGTTTTCCACTAGTTAAATGTTTTTTGGCTAAATAAGTGTTTAGTTTTGATAGTATCCATTTATAAACAATGTTTAAGGATATTGCTGATATGTTTGAATATTTATTCAGTTTTAGAATATTAAAGTTGGTCATTTACCAAAAAAAAAAAAAAAAAAAAATTAATTGCCTACCTACCTACCTACCTACCTACCTACCCTAATTTTTTGGGCATGTAACCTGAAACAAACATATTTTTGTACGTCTTATAGACATGTTACAAGTCCATCTAGATGTATGTGGTCAGAGGAAAACTTCAAAATGTTAATGCTAATAAAACCAACGTTTACCGAGATTTAGGATGGTTAGTTTAAACGTACCCGGAGTGGATTTAAAAAAAAAAAATGTCTAAACATAACTCTTTAGCGACTTTGCACAATAAAAATACCAAATCAGGATGACGTACGGCATTTATAACCTAAATATAAGATAAGCCGAGTTTTAAGTATGCAGTACATGAATCTACAGTTTTGATTTAAAACGCGTAAAGTATAATATAGAACACTTTACAACTGACACTCATATTTAATGTGAATCATCTCGTTGTAAATTATTTATTTAGTTTCATCAAGTAATTAATCGTAAAAATCAATAGGATTGTTTAATTTCAGAAATACATCCTTAACAGGTATAATTTTAGCACGTGTCTGTCCGTACGTACTGGGCCGTGAAAATTACAACTAAATTTCAATATACTTCAACGCTAGTTATTGCGCGGTAAGCTTGCATATTAGGCTGCGCCCAACATTTACCGATCTGATATCACAGTAATTGGATGCCACATAACAATTCAAACTCTCTGAAATATGGTATAGTTATAAATATGCAACATACATTTTATGACAATGTTGGGCTCAATTGTTGATCTTATAATCAACGTGTGTTTAATAAGTGACTAAACATGGCAACAGCTTTATATACAACAGCTTGCGATTGTGTCACGCCTATATTGACATCTAACACAACTTGTATACGGTGCATACAACTTGTGTTTATTGTGTTATAGAGCATACCGAATCTTAAGTGCAACAAGACCATTAAAAGACATTTCAATGCAACTTGAGCAGTAAATAAAACAGACTAAACAGTTTTTGTCATAACTGCCCTTGTTTAAAAATGTGGGTTATCTGTTAAAAATTTACAAACAAACAACTAAATCAAATGAATAACAACACTTATTTGGTTGCAAATTGGCCACGCCTACATTTTTAACTTAAACATTTTTGGATGTATACAATTTGTTGATAATGTTGTGGAACATGCAACAATTCAAGTATAACTGGCCGTATACATATAATTCATTTCAACTTGAGCAAATCTACATACAACAACAACAACAACATTTATTAACATATAAGCATGATACATGCATTTTCTGCCACAAGATACAATTACGCAGTGTGTAAAGTTTAAATACATAAATACAATGATAGAAATTAACAAGAATGAATACATTACTGTATCTAATAAAACAATAGCTCAGTCAAAACAATTATTTAAATAACTGCCCGTGCCTAAAATGTTGGTTATCTGCTGTCTACAGTTTACAAATAAACAAACACTTATCAATCAAATTTATAACACAACCAACATTTTGTTAAATGATAATTGATATGAATCAATTCAGTTATGTTCCCACATAATAACAAATATTATTAATTTTAATAACGTTATATGTACATGTACGAGGGCTGTTTCATAAATTCGCGGAATTATCTTCTCAAAAGTTAATTTTTTTAATCAACTTAAATAAAAACACACGCACAAGTTGATTGACACATATCCCATGAAATTTTAAAATGGGTCTTTATTTTCTTTAATTTATGAACGTTTTAATGGTATCTATAGCAACCGCTATAGAGCGACTTGAAGCACGCCGGTTTTTAAACATTTGAAACGCACTGAGAGTGCTGTTAAATAGTCACACGTTATGCATTTTTGACGCAAAAGCGCCTGATGTTAGCTTCCCGTCCCGACGTCATTTCCTGTAAGTTTGAAAACATTGTGTTGAACGGTTACCTCCCAGCAGCGTTTTATCGCCATGACGTCGCTAAATCGCTTGAAGTCAACGGACGATGTTGAATTATGATCCGTTGTCAAATTTTGCGTTGGACTCTAACTATCTTAGGCAGAAACACTTAAACAACTCAAAAACTCGGATACATTACCGAAGTGTGGAAAGTCGTTTGTGTACAAATGGCATGCGCGATTTAGGGACAGTAGAAAACCCGCCCTACACTCCTGGCTTAGCCCCTATGGACGTGCGTTTATTTCCCGACCTTGAGAATAATCTGAGAGGACAATGCTTTGAACAATCCTTAGAACTACGCAACAAATCGAAAAACATTATTTCATCATTCAATAAGGATTGGTTAAAGGTTACATTTGACCAATGGTTGCACAGACATAGAAAATGTGTGGCTAAAGGTGGTGGCTGCGTCGAGAAAGTGAACCGCATTCTTCAGTTTGAAGTTTATGTGACGTTAAATTGACGTCGGCGTGCTTCAAGTACTACACAGTACTATTGTTCAATGTTACATATACAATTAACTGTTCTATGTATCACTATAATTTTTGGTCTGAAAGTCAGTCATAAGTAAACATATCTCAAGGTGTATTTTGTTTTTCAATAAATCACCTAAGGTAGAATAAATACATTAATTCCAGGAATTTATGAAACAGCCCTCGTACATAAAACGTGGTCTCATTTTTGTGTGTTCACAAGTAAATGATTTATATTTGTATCACAGTGCAAAGCATATTTTATACAATTCATTTAGCCAGATATGTTTAGCTTTATTTCCGATATTTGATCCACCTTAATATAGACTTTTAATTGCTTTTGTTTAAGATATAAACGGTTTTATATAGAGAGTTAATCAACAAAAGCACTTACATTAAAAATGGTTCTTCATAGTTCATATTTGATAACAAACAATGTATCATATATATTTTACATGCAGAGTCAACTGTACTTTAAACCTAGTGAAATACATTGTATTTGCTTTATTTTCATTGCAGTAATTGATATCTAATTTCCATTTTCTCTCCCATGCCTTTCCTTCACTTCTCATGGTTTGCGAATGATACTACGTTCCTTCATAAATATTTAACCGCAAATTTGTTATCATGTTTCTTTATGCCACCCCGTACCATATTTGAAATACTTCATACATTTCCACGCTTCATTGGGTTCGATAAAATTCACTCAATAATAAAATGCGATTAAGTGTCATTGGGATCGGTAAAATTTCAAAAAAGGAACAAAATTGTTAACCATGAAGTAATTGAAAGAGCTATTTCTTTCACAGTATTAAATTTACACTATTGAATGCCATGATCGGTGTAATTTGATTTGAAATAAAAGTAGATGAAAAGTACGGGAATATTTGCAATTCGTTTACGCCCATACTCGATATATTAGTCGCTTAATGCGATCAAATAAATCAATACCACATATGTTTTTGTGGGGTTTTGTCATGTATTTGCGTGTCTGTCAATTCATGTTCAAACTGCGGCTGTACTTACTTTATTCTAGGTCACAATGCGTAAACGGAAAGGGAACATTTAAAAGATACGATCAGATATTGTGATAAGATTTCATTCGCAAAATGAACAGAACGCACGAATATAGAAATCATTTCTAATTACATGTAAATATTTTACCTGTAACCCTATATCATCGCCATTATTGAATTATTATAGTTTTGAACTATGTGAACAATCATCTTTTCAGCATCACCGCCACAACCACCACCACTAACAGCAACATCCAAACCACAACAATCGTCACTACAACTACTAGCAACGAAACAACATCACCACCACCATCACTACAACAACAACACAACAAAAACCACCACAACAACTTCACCACCACCTCCACCGTGACCACCACACCAACACCTCCACGACTAATACAACATCATAACAACCACCACAACCACAACCACAACGACTAAGAATCTCCACAACCACCACCACAACCACCACCACAACCACAACCCGCGCCCCCACTACCACCATCACTACCACCACCACACCACCACCACTACAACCACACCACCACCACCATCACCACACAACCACAACCACCAGAACCACCCCAACCACAACCATAACGACTACCACAAAACCACAACAACCACCAAAACCACAACCACCACGACTAACACAACACCACAACAACTCCCATTACTACCATCACCACCACCACCACCACTTTCACCGCCGCCACCACCACCACCACAAGCACCACCAACACAACCATCACTGCCACCACCACAACCGCCACCGCCACCACCACAACCGCCACCAAAACAACCGCCACCACCACAACCTCCACCAACACAACCGCCACAACCACAACCACCACCACCACAACCGCCACCACCTCACCCGCACCACCACCACCACCCCACCCGCACCACCACCACCACTATCACCACCACCACTAATACCACCACCACCACCACTATCACCACCACCACCACCGCCACCACCACAACCGCCACAAACGCAACAGCCACCACCACAACCGCCACCACCACAACCGCCACAACCGCCACCACCACAACTGCCACCACCCTACCCGCACCACCACC
Organism: Congeria kusceri; assembly: GCA_027627225.1. Taxonomy (NCBI): domain Eukaryota; kingdom Metazoa; phylum Mollusca; class Bivalvia; order Myida; family Dreissenidae; genus Congeria; species Congeria kusceri. Next base: position 73,896,081 of record CM051026.1, on the reverse strand, counting down.
ACCACTATCACCACCACCACAACCACCACCACCACCACTATCACCACCACCACCACCGCCACCAACACAACCACCACCAACGCAACCGCCACCACCACAAGCGCCACCACCACAAGCGCCACCACCACCACCACTATCATTACAGCCACCACCACCAACACTATCATCACCACCACCACAACCACCACCACCACAACCACCACCACCACAACCACCACCGCCAACACCACAACCGCCACCACCACAACCGCTACCACAATCACAATAACCACAACCACCACTTCCACCACCACCACACCACCACTTCCAACACCACCACAACCACCACTTCCACCACCACCACCACCACACACCGCCAATACACCGCCACAACCGGCACAACCGCCTGCACCTTCGCTGCCACCACCACCGCCACCGCTACAACCGTCGCAACAGCCGCCAACATCAAAATACCTCCACAACCGCGATCAGCACCAACCATGCACATCCCTGACTGACCGGTTATTAGTATCAATAAATCATCAATTATTTATTTATTTGGATAATATATCGTACTACATAATCAATACGATGACATCTAGTTATAAAAGCGTACTTTTATAACACGTATATTGACTGTTCGACTGTCAAACACGTATCCGCATATTGTCACGTTAACGCTTGTTTATTTTCCATCTTACGTTAATAATCTTATAACTCATTGCTGACTTGTATAATATTCACCTTGGCATTTTGTTGTAACGTTTATTATATTAATGTATTCTTGTTGTGCACAAATACATTAGTTTTTTTGCAAGGGGTATGATTTTTCCTTCTATAGACTTGCGTTAAACGTAGTAAGTTTCTACGCATTAGATTTGTTAACTATGATTCATACAATACACCAAACTCCTCGCAGCGGTTACCTCCTCTATCGGTTAACGGTAACCACTGTCATCACAAGTAAAATCCTTCCAGATCTGGAAGGATTACGTGTTTGTAATTTTTACTTGCTTAATGCAACTCAGTGCAATTTTCTACATAATTGGACTTTTTATATATCGTTTGCAGTCAATAATGAAACAGAAAAAAGAATATAACTAATTAAAACCATAAATAATATTTAGAAGATTTAAATCGATCATCATCACGTGGTTTATTATGACGGCAGGGATTTGATTAGAGCTATGCTCGGAACCAGTCAAATCTCTGCGCGGAGGTTGACAATACACATCTGGGCCGTTGACAATACACATTTGGACCATTGACAATACACATCTGGGCCATTGACAATACACATCTGGTTCGTTGACAATACACATCTGGGCCATTGACAATACACATTTGGACCATTGACAATACATATCTGGGCCATTGACAATACACATCTGGTTCGTTGACAATACACATCTGGGCCGTTGACAATACACATTTGGGCCATTGACAATACACATCTGGGCAGTTGACAATACACATCTGGGCCGTTGACAATACACATCTGGGCCATTGACAATACACATTTGGGCCATTGACAATACACATCTGGGCCGTTGACAATACACATCTGGGCCATTGACAATACATTTGGGCCATTGACAATACACATCTGGGCCATTGACAATACACATCTGGTTCGTTGACAATACACATCTGGGCCGTTGACAATACACATCTGGGCCGTTGACAATACACATCTGGGCCGTTGACAATACACATCTGGGCCGTTGACAATATACATCTGGGCAGTTGACAATACACATCTGGGCCGTTGACAATACACATCTGGGCCGTTGACAATTCACATCTGGGCCGTTGACAATACACATCTGGGCTGTTGACAATACGCATCTGGGCCGTTGACAATACGCATCTGGGCCGTTGACAATACACATCTGGGCCGTTGACAATACACATCTGGGCCGTTGACAATACACATCTGGGCCGTTGACAATACACATCTGGGCCGTTGACAATACACATCTGGGCCGTTGACAATACACATCTGGGCCATTGACAATACACATCTGGGCCGTTGACAATGCACATCGGGGCCGTTGACAATACACATCTGGGCCGTTGACAATACACATCTGGGCCGTTGACAATACACATCTGGGCCGTTGACAATACACATCTGGGCCGTTGACAATACACATCTGGGCCGTTGACAATACACATCGGGGCCATTGACAATACACATCTGGGCCGTTGACAATACACATCTGGGCCGTTCTCGGACTTAAGACTTAAGAATAAAGAATATTCTTAAAACTGTTTTGTTCTAAAAAGGCCGCTAATTAGAGTTTTTCTTTGTATTCAGTAACTCTAATGATAACAAACTTTATTTAGAACAAATTGTTAGTGACATAAGCGACTTTGGTACCAGCATTTTTGTTAACAAACATGGATTTTTTCTTCAGTCTAAGTCTATTCTTTAAGTCTAAGAATGGGTTGGTGAATACTGGCCCTGATATCGGTATGATAATGCGCATTATCCTTCTTTCGTATAGTTTCAGCCATTCCTATAGATTCGGCCATCCCCAGATGAGAGGGATTAATGAATATTTCTTATAAAACTTGTGTTAGTTACCTGCATTGAGACAATTCTATCACATAAATATTGTTTTTGGTTTAAAAAATTGCGAATTTTAGATTTTGTCACAGAAAAGTAAGATTTTAAAAAGAAATTTCTAAAAATTGCTACACACTACAAGAATTTTGTAAACAATGTTTTTCAAACAGTATGCTGGTGTGTGGTAGTCTTATATAGAATACTTCTAATGAATTTTGTAAAAATAGTAAGATTTTTTTGTATTTTCTTATCAAAATGATGACTGAACCCAATGATAGGAAACATCTGAAAAATTGATGGTTGCTAGGGTACCTTCCTAAAATTGGTCAGTAACTAAGTGAATGGCTAATCTCTAAATAGTCTGGCCTTTATTTAGTAGGAAAGACCTTAAAGTTACGGATACAAGTCTCACTGTTGTTGAAATTGTATTCATTTAGGGCATTAAAGCAGTTTAGCTCTTAAGTGGCCGAATATACAGGTAAAAAGGCTACATTATAGTATTTTCACTTGGTAGAAGTCTGAAATGTGAAGTGTGTGAACTTCAAAGTTGAAAAAAAAATTGTAGCGTAATAAATTGTCGCAATACAAGATCACATATCAATTTCTGGTAAAAGTCAAATAGGACACCATCTATAGTACATGTTCCCATATGTAAAACTATGAAATCAAATATTTATGGGAACAGTGCTTTCAAAAATATTTCGCCACACGTTCAGTGTACTATTAAAATTAATGAATCGCCAGAATTTACAAACATCTGAAGGTCGGTTAGGCCATTCAAATTTGATTCTATGTTAAGCGTCCCCATGATTTTTCGAAACCTACCAACCAGGCAGGAAAAAAACAAACACAATGAGTCAATAAAAATCATTGTTCTTTCAGAACTTATATATGGCAGTGGTACAAGCTAAAGCAAATGTTTACTTGCAAAACTGTTATATACCAGCATCATATTGGGAACCTATTTGAACACATTACTTTAACTGTGTAAATTGACCAGTTGCACACTGTTTTTAAGACATTGGAAAAACATTGGAAAAAATTTACATGTATTGGTAAAAACGCCTAAAGTCTTTTTTTCAAATTTTAATATGCTTTCCAACTAGATTTTTCACATTGCCAAATTTCTTCTTTTTTGCGTTCAGGCATCCAAAAACCAACCAGCCCGAGGACGCTGAACATAGAATCAAATTGGTATGGCCTTCTTTCAAGGATTGTCATAGGCACAAAAAGCAATTATTGCTGGTATTGTTAAGAATATTTTTCACATATCCATAATTTATATCTTTTATATATTTATACTTTCAGCTATATTAGGAAATTGCCCGTCACAATCTCCCGTCATATGTAACAATACTCAGACGTGTACCAGTGATCCCGATTGCGAGCGCAACTTCCGGTGTTGCGCAGTAAGCGAGTGCGGATGTGTACCAGGTAATTATATTTTTATTCTGTTTAACTTACGCTTTTTTGCAAAGTAGATAGCACAATAACGCATGGGTTTTTGAAACTATAGTTGAAATCAGAACAAAATGGAACTCGTTGCACGCCTAGTACAGTAAAGTTCTAAATTTCAAACTCTGTGTTGAAGATTATGCGTCGTATCCATAAGAAAGGTCAAAAGAAACTTTTAAAGTTATACCTTAAAGAAAATATCAAAAAAATAATTATTATCTATTATCTGGAGACCATATATTTGAAGTATGAAACAATAATAAACATCTGACGATTTATGCCACCATAAAGTGTTTAATACAAAATACCATTGAATGAAACACCGCAGGCTTAGGGAAATTATTATTTTAAGAAGATGATTAAAAAAATGTATAAAGTTTACCAATCGATAAAGTAAGTATTTTGACAAAGGATCCCCCAACCACGTTCGCTACTCATTATATTCGTACCTAGTACTTGTGTACCACTTTTAATTAAATTTATGACTTGACAACAATTATCTGATTAATATCTTAAATGCATGCGCAGAAATTAGTTGGAAAGACGAAGTATATACAGTGTATAAGAAACAGTTTTCACTGATTGTCTTTTAATGCATCAGCAATTTCGGTATTTTACCCCCATCGCAAGGTACATAGTTACTTTAAAACAATGATACAACATCCCTTTAATATCGCAGCAATAATATTGTAAATAATCTGCCCCACACTGGCGATACAAATTTTTGACTTTATTGAACATTACGTTGGTAGACAAATGTTTGATTCAGACGGGGATGACATACAATATCCCGTCATTTTATGGGATAATTTATCTAATGTAAGTGATATATACGCCTGACTGGCTAAAGAAGCGCGCTTCACAATTTTCTCACAGGTTTGAATACAGTCTATTGCAAAAATTTGTACGAGATGGATATAAATAGAGAGGCGATAATTATGTGTGTGCGCACAGACCAGAAATTTGATTCTACGAAGTCGGTTGCGTTGTAAACTTAAGATGATCTTGTGATAATTTTGTTTCAGTTCCTAACTTTTAAGTTATAATGAATATACTGTTAAATTTGATATCGCCGTGTCTAAACTTTCGCTCCTTCTTCTAAAATGGCTTCAACATTCGCAATCTTAGGAAACGAAAATATATGTCTTAAATTCGCGCTATGTCCGAACCGCAGAATACTAGAAAATATATGTCTTAAATTCGCGATAATATATGTCTTAAATTCGCGAAAATATATGTCTTAAATTCGCGCTATGTCCGAACCGCAAAATACGCGAAAATTATAAAACATCGAACTAAAATGATTTCACAGTATCTTTAACGACACATGTTTCTTTGTTTTAATTTGATTTTTATAATCTCTCTAACCAGATGTTTAAAAGGACGTGCGGTTTAATGAATGCCAGTAATATTGTTCGATAAAACACTATTGAAACTGATTTAACAGAAGGGCAACAAGAACTTGAAGTAAAATAAATATCATAACAAGTAAAAGACAATATGTTAAACAACAAAAGAATGATATTTTCAGAGATGTTTCACAGCCAGTTATGACAACCTCGTATTTTTCCTGCACAGAAGATAACTCAATTATGGCGTAAAAAATTATGTTTGTTTAAGGTTACCCGACCTACCCTAAAAAAATGCCTCGACCCTAGAACATTTTATTGGGTTTGTCGAATTGATTTTTGTTTTATTTACCTTTTTCAAAAATTAAATATGTTTTTGGATAATTAAGTGTTTTGTTTTGATAGTATCCACTTATAAACAATGTTTAAGGATATTACCGATATCTTTTGAATATTTATTCAGTTTTAGAATCTTCAAGTTGACCATTTACCAAATGAAATAAAAAAAAAAAAAAAAAATGCCGACCTACCTACCCACATTTTTTTGGGCATGTAAACTGAAACAAACATATTTTTTAAACGCCTAACTAACATGTTATTGCTCTATGGCCCTACTCCCTCTTGTGCCAACAGTTGAAGTTTTCTTTCCGATCAACTTTTCACCATTTTGGTCGCAATTCCATTGCGCTCAACAAAATCTATTAAATATAATTACGTTATTACAGGTATTTAATGTTGCACATGCAAATGCTTTATGCGATGCGAGATTGATTCTGTCATCAGTCTGTAGAATGTAGTCAAGATCGCAATAAAACGAGTAATTAACTACTGCACCTGGCTGTTTTCGATTAATTTACACTCTATTCATATTTATGGTGAAAACACCAACACTGTTTATTAATTCACTATACAACACCCATCATCTAGATTATTAAAAGGATTTTGATTAAGTTCGGTTTACGCAAAAGACCGATTAATATTTATAATAGCGGCATTGTAGTTAACATTTTATTTTATTGATTGCCATTTAATTATACAGACGTTTGTCGTGATTTTATATGAACATTAGAGAAAGAGGCAGATAACCTGATGTGGTTTTGTCGCAGCTGATATCGATTAGTTATTAAATAAAGAACTGGGACCCGTCTTATTAAACATCGTGGGGCATATTTACAATACGATACAATTTTCGAAGAAGCATAAATGCTAAGCACCAACATCTTTGATTACTTTATTTCAGTAATTATATATATTTCCTTGGTATCTTTCACATGTCCTTTATTTCAGGAACATACTGATCATAAATGTCTATTTTTTAACTACACAATTCAGTCGTAACTTAAACTTTTCGTAAGATCTTTGATGAGACAGGGCCCAGAATGTGTACAAAGGGCAATAAGTCGATAAAGTTGATTTATGAAACTCTCTGAACATAATGAATTATATATGTTTAATGCCTCACGTTTACTTTACTTTCAGTTTTATTAAAGTTAAACTACGTTGTTGTTGTTGTTGTTTATTTTAAACAAATGAGTTTTGACTTATGGATTCACCTTCTTATGACGTTAAAACATTGTTTTTTTGCTAATTTTAATGGATTTGCCTCTATCGAAAACGTACGTAAAAGTATATAAATATGTAAGGACAATAATCTTATTACCGTACCATATGGAAAATAGGTTTTCATTTTACGTATATATTAATGCACAAAGGAATGTATGAATGTCAAACATCTACATTACCGAAAAAAACTCCTATACATAGATTTCTGGGTCTGAGTTTTCGTTCCGAACAAAATCGGGGACGCAGTTGTCCTTCTTTATATTCAATTCAATATATTTATAGAGTACATGCTTTTGGTTAAGTTCGTCATTTCACGCAAGGGACCGGCTGGTTCAGTCGGAAGAGCGCTGGACTGTCAATCCGGGGTTCGTGAGTTCACTTCCCAGCCCGGCCACGCAGCGCTGGACTGTCAATCCGGGGTTCGTGAGTTCACTTCCCAGCCCGGCCACGCAGCGCTGGACTGTCAATCCGGGGTTCGTGAGTTCACTTCCCAGCCCGGCCACGCAACTTGTGTAGGGTGTGATCATTATATTATTTCTAGGGCCATTCTCCTGCTTACTCTGATTCAAGTAGGGTAGTTGTCAGTTACATACATACAGCTAAGATTGCCGAGGAAAAGTGTTAGTAGGTTAACTGACCGCCGTGATATGACTGAAATACTGTTGCAAACGGCAAAAAATCCAAACAAACAAAACAACAAAATCTTTTTACATATGAAACACTTCTTATACGGTTTGGAACGAAAACTCAGACCCAGAAGTCATCCCATTGCGCATGCGTCATAGGCACGTGCGGATTGGTTGTTCACTGTCATTTTCCCTCGTGAAGTTTAACTAAACGGCGGTTGAAAATTAAGGTATTTGTATAACAAAAGCACTAACTTATCCATTATGTCGCACACTTCACGTATGTTTTTCAAGTATGTTTTGCTCACTTTTCGGTAGAAAAGAAATGTGCTTGTGTTATCTTAGGCATTTTCCGTTGCTGATTCAACCAGAGTTTATATGAAATGAGATGAGAAATGATAGCTAATGATCAACACATAGACGATAATGTCAGTGTTTATGGGTTCCATGCAGTTTAGGTGAAAAGCTAATTAAATTTGCAACTTGAAAATAATTTTTTTGTGAAGAGTATATTTTTAGGTGTTCGACTATGTATGTACATGAATATGTTTATTTTTGTCTCTTTTTTAATAAAACCTAAGAAAAACTATATAGAATACCACCTGTTCTGTCCATCCGTCTGTCCGTGGAATATCAAACTAAGTTCCAAAACAAGTTAAATAGACATATTTCAAGATGATAACACAATAACGCTCTTGAAAGTAAAGTGATAAAATAAATTGCTAAAGACATGCCCATATACAGTTTAAATGCGTCTATTCTAACGATTTTAAATTGATATTTGAACCGTATATTTAATCAACGCCAGGTTTTTACGCAATTCGATCATGCATGCACCAGAAATTGAATGTTACGTAAAAAAATTAAACTACGTTTCGTTACAGGTGAGTCACATCACCTTATTAATTTGCTGACTTCAAGATGATCGCTAAATTGTGCACATGAAAGTTAAGTGATTGAATAAATTATTTAAGACATCATTATAGTGTAGATCCGGTTTATCATTTTAATTGCGTCTAGACTTCCCAGTTTTAAAGGGACTATGTCATCGAGAAAATGGCTTCTTATTGAACTATACATTATATTATTGGATAGTAATGCTCTTTACTAAGAAATGTGCATTAAAGAAATAAAAAAATACAATAATACACCATAAAATATTTGATAAAAACAAATTAGCAAAAACGTCCGAAAAAATAAAACCCCAAGCGTGTATCGAACTCACGACTTAGGAGCCATTCAAAGAAATCACAGTAGACAGCACTTTTACCAACTGCGCTATCATGCTTGGTAAGGAGGCATGTGTTTACTATGGTTATACAAAATGCTCACACTTCTGACGTCACAATGTCATGTGTTTACTATGGTTATACAAAATGCTCACAATTCTGACGTCACAATGTCATGTGTTTACTATGGTTATACAAAATGCTCACAATTCTGACGTCACAATGTAAACAGGATAAGGACCAACAAACACAACACGTGTAATAAATTTAATTTTATCTCAGAATCCGTACACTCTTTTCCTATTATATATACCCTGTTTTAACCGTCATTATATGCTACTACTAATATCTTAATTCCAGATTTTTTAAAGAAATTGCCCCCTTGAGGCCCTTTTCGATGACATAGTCCCTTTAATTTGATATTTGAACCGTATATTTAATCAACATCAGGGGTGAGTTACTCATTTACATACCAACAAAGTATGCATTAAATGAAATGCGGCCAGCAACACTAGACGAAATCTGACATGCATATTTCTTTACGTAGTTATTCTTCTTAATAAAAATAGTTCAGTTGTAACACATTTGAACACATTTTATATCCATTGACCTCTAATAATGGTTATACTAAATAAAAACCGTCTTTTATGTTTCGGGTGTGTTACATTATGATTTAAGAATCGTTAATAACTGTGTATAATATATGCATTTTAGACAAATCACGCATATATATTTCTTAGCAATTATCTATAATACATCTAAGTTGTTTGTTCAAATCCATTGATTAAAAACATAAAAATAAGCTTAAACCATTGTCCCTGAACAAAGATTTTATTAAACTTAACCCTATACTAAACATTTCCCATATTTCCCATATTTCACATTGTTGTTGTGCATCATCAAATATTTGCTAATAATTTTGTATACAGAGGGCTGTTGAACATTTTTGGAGGTGAAAGTATCTCATTATACAAACTTCATTAACATTTCACTAATAATTGTGTATACCAGGAGCTATTAAACGTTTTCAGTATACATGAGTCATGGTATCTCATTATACAAACTTCATTAAAATTTCCCTAATAATTGTGTATGCCAGGAGCTATTAAACGTTTTCAAACACTAGTGCAAGTCATGGTATCTCAGTATACAAACTTCATTAAAATTTCCCTAATAATTGTGTATGCCAGGAGCTATTAAACGTTTTCAAACACTAGTGCAAGTCATGGTATTTCAGTATACAAACTTCATTAAAATTTCCCTAATAATTGTGTATGCCAGGAGCTATTAAACGTTTTCAAACACTAGTGCAAGTCATGGTATCTCAGTATACAAACTTCATTCAAATTTCCCTAATAATTGTGTATGCCAGGAGCTATTAAACGTTTTCAAACACTAGTGCAAGTCATGGTATCTCATTATACAAACTTCAATAAAATTTCCCTAATAATTGTGTATGCCAGGAGCTATTAAACGTTTTCAAACACTAGTTCAAGTCATGGTATCTCAGTATACAAACTTTTACATTCCCATCAAGTGTGTGAGACGTTGTTTATTTTAAACCGCGTCTAACGTTTGAAGTGCGACGGGTATTAGTAGCACATGAAAGTTGTACGACTTTCTAAATATTGACAGAGGATAAGCATAACAAGGTGCGAAATTTTCTGTTTGCGGGCTAATTATAAAATGCGCAGTAGAACTTGTGAGAAAGGGGGTGCAGCATTTTTATTTCATAAATTGTATCCATCCCCTCCCCCACAATGTAGGATGAGGCGCGTGGTTCTTTATCTTGGAGGTCTGTCCGTCTGTCTGTCCATATGTCCGCCCATATGTCTGTCCATCTCAAAAATTGTCCGCTCTAGAACTTTGGAACCCCTTAAAGGAATGTTAGGTGACCTGGGGCCATATTTCAGAAACATCTCAAGTTTATCTTAAAATATTTACACTTAAGTTTCAATTTTTGTAAGCTAATATTTTTAAAACTACTTAAAATTTCATGAAACCAATTACAGTTAAGTAAATAGTAGTTAATCATAAGTTGGTAGTTAGTGAACAATTAGCAGACTTTCAAAAATACATGGAATAAAATGCTTAAGAAAAATGAAGATTTTCAGTATAAGATTTCACTTAAGATGTTTCTGGAATACGACCCCTTGCTTGTTCACTGTATCAGGATGCGGAGTGGCGCAGTACCCTCATCTCCGTCCGTTTTCATAAATATATGATCGTATATTATTACGTCCGCTAAAGAGGTTTTGGTTTTGGTTTGACTGTTATTATAGTTAATTATTTTATGTAAATAGTTATGAAAGGAGTTGCATGGAATGTTCTGTGAAGGTTGGACATAATGGACCAATAAATAAATTATTAGATTGAAGAGCTGACCTACCTTGGTGGATATCTGCATTCTCCGATCGCTTTCAAGTTTTATATAATATCGTCAAAAAGAATTTTATTGTCAACAAGTGTTTAGAGCTGTCGACAAGGTGGATTTTTGTATAATTGAAGAAATAGTGATTTTTTTTTTATACATAAAAGCACAGTTTACAGCAGTTGCTGCGCATTCAGGTTAATTCTTGTTTAACCTACATGTAACCCGGCGATTCGTACCCGCGCAACTTCGTACCTAGCTCGGATAGTATTCGCCCTTTCATCGGACTGTTTTGCTCTTTCATTAGGGATGTTTGAAGCTTCCTAATTGGACTTTATTTAGCCCGAAAATTTGTTCGCTCGCGATTTTTATCCCAATTAATACAGTGTGTCGAGTTTGGACAAGTCAGGAGCCTGTCCCTCGTATTAGTCATTAGACAAACCAGGTGAAAAGTAAAGCTTAAAGAGACCTGTTCTCCGGTTTTGTTAACTGTTTTAATTCGTTCCGAGAATATAACATGTGCTAAACCAAACCGTTCGACGTATTTCGCACAATCCATGGTCCATATTTACCAACCTATTCTTAAACTTAATACTAAGATTAATGTATCCGCCTTGCGATCGGTAACAAGCACGCGCAATCATTAATCATTACTATCCGTGTAAATTCGGCAAAAAACGTTATGCACCGGACAAATCCGACGTGATTGCAATATTGTCATAGTGTCTATACATTTCCGGACACCTATAATTTTGGAATATTTTTGTGTATCCAAATTTTCGGACAAGAAATTTTTTATTTATATTTAGTGTCCGAAAACATAGAGATTTTACGGTATTCTTGAAACTGTAAAGAGCGCCGTGATGTTGAATGTATCTTGGTATTCACCATCTCTAATTACATCATTTTGTTTTCAAAACGATTTGTTATTGACATAATCAGCATTCGTACCCAGTATATTTGCAAACGCTGAAGTCTTTTATCTTGAGTCTAAGTCTATTCTTTATTCTTAAGGAGGGTTGGAGAATACGGGCCCATATCATCTATAGTGGACTTTATTTAAGACTCATCAAGGTTTAGTAATTTCAGTTCAAACATAAACACGATTTTGAAATAAGTTTGCACGCGACCATACGGAGATATAAAACAGCATCACAGCCAACCATGCAATATTACAAAATATTATGATTTTTACAAACTAGACTACAAATAATATTATTCTAGTCTGCTATGCATATAATCGCATTTTCGCATTTTGTCACCCATTCAAGTAATACATCTACTGAATTGTCCGCTGGCATATTTATTCAATAAATAATTTTCGATTTGCAGTTGTTTATCGGCTAATAAACAACGAGTTGGAGTTCCGATGCGAATGAATTAAAACTTAGTAGTTGTTATTAGCCTATAAACAACGATAATGCGAAAATTATTTCGATTCTAACATAACCAGACAACATTTTCTGCAATTACAATGCAAACTATATTTTACAGTTTCGGAACTACTTTTTCCATTTATTTATTGGTAGTTTAACAACAGTGAATTGTGTTCATTGTCTATTGAAAACTATGCGCGTGTCATACTAAAATAACAAATCATCTGTTGTAAGAAAAGAATCCACGTGCGCTGTCGTGTTTTAAAATTGCAACCGAATGACCAGTGCTTCTACATTTAACTAACAAGTGAGGCCATTCACATGTGGGTGTCCTTTTACGATTGTATGGTACAGAAATCATATATATTACATAAGTGACACGTTCTTGGGCCTAGCTGAATTATTTAGATAAGTTATTGACTATAGGTTAATACATTCGTTTGATATCCAAACATGAACCAGTGAACTCATGATTTCACGGTGACATTTAAAGGCCTAGTTTAATCCTTCTTTATTTGACCCTCCCCCCACCCCCTCCCCTCCAAATCTGGGATATTGTACTCCTGTGTATTGGCACCCTGCTGTTGTCAGAGTGTGGACACAGTTTGACGACCCTTATCAGTTGATATCAATACACTGCTGCAATTGAAACAGCGCACTCAACCATTGCTCAGTCAGCTGAGAGAAACGATTGCAGGTAATGATAAGAGCTTTTATAGTGGACCAATACACAGAGTGGGATACCCCATGGAGAGGTCAGACATTCCTTAAACTATGCCTTAAATGATATTCCACGTAAACGTGTAAACACTACAGGTTAATCCCTAAAGTAAAGTTTGTATAATTTGTTCGGTTTCAGTGTATGGTAGGTCATAAGTAATACTTCGCTGACTTGCGCATGACCTCGGCTCCATTATTAATACACGTATGCGGTAATAATTATTATGTCGGGCTAATTCAGAATACACACCACTGTTAACGATATCGCCAGTATGACTAGGAAATACGTACATGTAGACTGATGCATGCGCCATTCAAAAACGTAGACAGGAGCATATGTATAATTATAACGATATCGCAAGTATGACTAGATAATACGTACATGAAGACTGATGCATGCGTCATTCAAAAACGTAGACATGAGCATACATACAATTATAACGATATCGCCAGTATAGCTAGGAAATACGTACATGTAAACTGATGCATGCGTCTTTCAAACACGTAAAAATTAGCATACATATAATTATAACGATATCGCAAGTATAACTAGGAAATACGTACATGTAGACTGATGCATGCGTCAAACAATGTCAACCATATAACTAATTTGCAACCTTGCATTCTCCAACTGCTTTCATCCAGACTAAATTTACGCCGGTTCACTATGTCATTAATAAGCAATGAGCGACAGTTTGAATAATTCTCAACGACTTGTTGCAAATGTTTGAAGCCAAAAAATTATTCATTTGTATGACAGCCTTGTAATATATCTGGCATTGTGAAGTATTATTTTTGTTGGTTTGTCAAATAATTGCATCCGTCTTTGATGGGGACATTGTTGAGCATGTTTATTTTTTTACATCTTAGGTGTTTTACTCATGTTCATTATTTCATACACCATCCACTTTACATGCGGTATTCTATTGAATCCTATATTTTTTTTACATTGTTTGTGTTTTACTTAAAATTGTTACCAAACTGTGTCAAATGATATACATATGCAAATTAATATATTATGTGCATGTGTAATACATGTATAATTAAGAAATAATTTTCGTTTATCGTTGTTTATCGGCCAATGAACAACAATTGGAGTTCTGATGCGTAGGAATTAAACCACGTTAGCCCGAGTTGTTTAATAGCCACGCACCAAAACGACCAAGAGTTGCTTATTGGCCGAAAAACAACAATAATGCGAAAATTATTTCGATTCTAACATGATGTTAAATATATTTTTGCAATTGCAATTGGAACTACTGTTTACTCTGCTTCGCTCAGAATAGGAACGTCTTTTGTGTTGTTTTTGGGTAGTTTAACAACGATTATTTTATTCTTTGTCTATAGAAAATTAGCGAGTATCATGTCAGAACGGAAGATATGTGACCAAGCAATCACAATTGCATCTTTCACTGGGTCCTTAAAATACAAGTGCGATTTTTTTTTCACAAATGCATGTGCCCCGGACTTTAGCAAACACAACCAAGAGCATAATATCTCCTTTTAAGATATTTTTTTAGTTTTTAAATAATTGCAAATGGGAATAATTAATTAACTTGCATCCTCGCGAGTGTAAAGGGTAGAGGAATTTTTTAATTGTAGGCCTTTATTTGTCTGTTCACCAGTCGCATATGTAGTGCGACAAACCTTTCCATGTTTGCACAGAAAATGTTCAACTTGTTTTATTTTCGAAGTCATGTTTAAATGCTGCGCACACAAGCTGCATGTCTGTATCCATTACTGACAGTTTTAATTCCTTCTGAATTCTGACGTCGGAATGTTTTACGTCAACGTCCAGACAGCGTTAAATATCATGACAACTTTGACAGTCTTATATAACATTTCTGCTCGTATAGTTTCATTATCTATATAGCTTACCATTCAATCGCAATATCTGTCATTTGACTGGAACATTGAAATAATTTAGAAACATTGTTAAATTTAAACAGGAAAGATTGAAAGTACATTGACAAAAATATCTTATAACTTGTACATATGGTTATACCGAAACAAATGTAACATTAAATCAAATTTTTTTTAAACGCGATATGTTTTGACCAACGCATGTTCTCCCTCTATGAAAACAGCATTTTACAATGTTTGTCCCTATGTCTTCGCTATTATTGTATGACTGTGAGTGTGTCGCTTCAATGCTTCCACTCTTAGTAATTATAATAATGATAAAAAAGAAGAAGAAGAAGAAGAAGAGGAAGAAGAAGAAGAAGAAGAAGAAAGAAGAAGAAGAAGAACAACAACAACCACAATAATAAGGAAAAGAAGAAGAAGAAGAAATAGAAGAACAACAACAACCATAGAAAAACAACAACCATAATAATAATAATAATAATAATAATAATAATAATAATAATAATAATAATAATAATTATTATTATTATTATATTTATTATTATTATTATTATTACTGTTATTATAATAATAATTATTATATATCTTAATGGCATGTTGCGTTTTTTCCAATTGCAGCGCTGTTCACGACGTTCGAAGTGCAAGCTGTGGCCGCGGCAAACTGGACAGAACAGTATACCAACCAATCTTCTCCCGAGTTTATTGCACTGGCTACAAAACTCGTGTTTTGGGTGAGTATATTGAAACAGTAGACTTTGTGGATGGTTGTCATCAGCAAAGGAATGTATTCAAGGAAAAGTGTTTCACAACAGTATATGTTAGAAATATGTACAAACTAGAAATATATGTCACTAAAATTTCAACGTGAAAGAAATTACCGTCAGTCGCCGCTTCGCCCGCCTGTTTATGCTTCTGTCTTTATGTATGTGTCCGTATGTACGTAAATGCATTCTAGTCAGATTTATTTCTCAGTTAGAATTCCCCGACTGCCTAAATTCATGACATTTTGCGATTGTCTATCATTTTTTCTTTTACAAATTCGCATTATTGCAATTTTATTCTCTATGTAAGGGAGACTACTCAATCGTTTAACTTTTTTTTATTTTCATAAAAATTCTATATACATCAATATTATAAATGATACTAAATTGTATATATAAAATACTCAATAGTAAATTGTGTCTGTGTGCCTGTATTTACTCACACTGTGTGTTATTCTGCGTGTTCCAATATTCAGGTGCTCTATATACGAGTGCTCTATAGTTATGTCCATTATAGCGATGCATAAAATAATATAGCTTACCTATCGAATGTCAGTTGTTATTTGATTATTCTTTTCAGTTCCAATGCGGATTAAATGCGACAGACGTGAACGTGAATATAACTAGCATTAGGTATGTTGAGTATCTTCACATTGAACTGAATTACATCTATTTCTCAAAGATTATTATAATTATATTTTGTTAATATGCTTTTCTTTTAGAAAATAAAAAATAATATATATAAATTATATATTATAAATTCCGATATATTCCGAAATTAAATAGAAACTTGTGACAATAAAGAATAGCACGTGTGTGATTACATATACATAAACACCATAGTGTGCTACCTAATCTATATATTAAGTGCCAGGTAATATTTGTGAAAACTTATTTTACAACATACTCTCCACAAAACTGTTATTTACGGAAAACATTATTTTATATCCCTGTCTACGTAACTATTTAGTTGACCAACCTCAAAAACGCATTACCTTTCACAGATTTCCAGCCCCCGTGTTCACAAAACAAGTTGAGCCTGATTTTTAGGTTCAGGATGGACTTGTGCCAGATATTTCAGGGTAACATGTAGGCTCAACAATGGCGTTCACTAAAAATCATGATAAAATTTAGTGTTTTTTTTTATCAAATATATACTAACCACGATAATAAGCTTATATTAGCGTACATTTGCCAACTTATATAAAGATTTTAACCAAAACCTTACAAAAATCATGTTATTTTATCAAGGATAAAACGTATGTTGCAACTAAATATCTTTGATATTCCGTTTAATTGAACTAAAAGATCAACATCAGCTAAGAATGCTGTTGATACTAAAGTAATTTTTTTGTGAACATGGGGCCTGAAGAGCAAGGTTATTGTTCATTACTTGCGATCTTTATAATTTTTTCCAAATAAAGTCCAAATGCGGTTTTATACAAGTTTTATGCTTTGTACACGTGCGCATTCTCTATTCAGCGGGTTTATTTATTTTCAGTCAAAGTTCCCAGTCCGATGTTGTTGTTCACTTCACGATGACCAGCCACACGGGTCCTCGGACCGTACCGGATGTTAATCAATACTTTACCAATCTCCAGACGATGAAAGGGACACAATGTTATTATGACGTCACTGATTACAAAATCAACGGAACATCATTAGCAACCGATGTCTTACTGTCAAGTTCAATTGCTCCCACAACTTCATCGTCTATGACGTCACAGCCTTTGTCCGTGACGTCATCGATGCCGCCGTCATCTTCTTCTGAGGTACCGACGTCATCTTTATCTTCTTTGGTACCGACGCCATCTTCTGAGATGCCCACAACATCTAATGGAATTATATCGCCAACTACGTCATCTTCATTTGTACAATCGACATCACAAATTATTCAAACGTCTAGTTTGTCAACGACGTATTCGAGTACACAAACGACGCCTGAACCAGGTATAACTTCATCACCTATAATTATGCACACATCAACAGAAACTGATCCTTCTTCTGATTTGTC
Source organism: Congeria kusceri (assembly GCA_027627225.1). Lineage (NCBI taxonomy): Eukaryota > Metazoa > Mollusca > Bivalvia > Myida > Dreissenidae > Congeria > Congeria kusceri. The sequence continues at coordinate 73,878,200 of CM051026.1, read as the reverse complement.
TTCGGTATCTTCCAGCACGGCAATGGCATCGTCAAGTGCATTCACAACTACAAGCTCGTCCTTACCCTTATTAAGCAGCATGCACACTTCCTCTTCTGACACCAATACTTTATTTTCAAGCGTGTCCAGTTCATCGTCAGTTGTATCTGCTACAGAATCAGTAATATACACATCGTCTTTGTCAACGGCATCTTCACCTTTTCCTAGCACGTCTGCATCATCGTCGTCCATGCCTATGGCTTCAACAAGCATGATACAGTCGTCGTCCAGCACGCCAACGTTATTATCGACAATGCCTACATCAGACATGCCAACTCCATTGTCAGTCATGTCTACTTCATCGCCAGTCATGACTACGTCTTCGTCAACAATCCTTACGTCTTCGTCAGAATTGATAACTTCTTCGTCAACTATGCCTACGTCTTCGTCGGTCATACCCACGTCTTCTTATGTCATGCCTACGTCTTCGTCAGAAATGCATACTTCTTCGTCAGCCATTGGTACGTCGTCGTCAGTTACGCCTACGTCTTCGTCAGCTATGCCTACATCTTCGTCAGCTATGCCTACATCTTCGTCAGCTATTAGTACGTCTTCGTCAGTCATGCCTACGTCTTTATCAGAAATGCCTGCTTCTTCGTCAGCCACTGTTACCTCATCGCCAGTTATGCTAACGTCTACATTAACAATGCCTACGTCTTCGTCAGACATGCTCACGTCTTTGTCAACAATACTTAGGTCTTCGTCAGAAATGCCTACATCATCGTCAACAATGCCTACGTCTTCATCAGAAATGCCTTCGTCTTCTTTAGAAATGCCTCCTTCATCAGTCATTGGTACGTCTTCGTCATCCATGGCTACGTCTTCGTCAGTTATGACTACATTTTTGCAAACAACACCTGCTACTTCGTCATTTATGTCTTCCATGCCTACGTCTCCGTCAATCGTGGATTCGTCGACGTCAACCATGTCAGCGTCATTCTCATTCATTGCAACGTCATCGTCTACCATTGATACGTCATATTCAACCATGACTACGTCCTTGTCCAGTATAACGACGTCGTCCGAAACTATACCTATGTCATCGTCAGTTATGTCTACTACAGCTTCAAGTCTTCGAGCGTACACGTCTACACTGATCGAATCTTCTAATACGTCTTTGTCAGTGACAAGCACACCAGTGCCATCGTCAAGCCCGTCTACCCCGCTCCCTAGTATGTCTTCATCACCACCTGTTGCATCCTCAACATCGTCGTACGGCATTTCACCCATTCCGTCACCAGTCGCGCCTTCAACAACATCAAGCACATTATCGCCAAGCATAGAAACTTCTTCAAATATTGCCACAACACCAACAAGTACAGTAGCCCCATCTTCTACAATGTCTATTTCATCAACATCATCCTCTATGATGCCTTCTTCTACGTCGACTATACCTTTGTCACATTCGGTAACTTCCTCTGGTTTAGTTACGTCTTCTAGCACTATGTCTTTATCACCCGTAGATCAGTCTTCGACTATTAGCACATCCTTGCCTTCATCAGTTGCACCTACGACTTCTACAAGCACCTTTTCGTCAACAGCTGTTTTGCAATCTTCTGACACTTACTTGTTCTCTTCAACACACGCTGTGCCTTTGTCGTCATCGTCAGTTATTATTTCTACTACAGCTGTAATACCTTCTCCATCGACAGGTATATCCACGTCTTCATCCGTGATGTTGACTTCCTCTGTTACTACAACATACACAGAAACGAGTTCATCGACCACTTTGGCAACCTCAGCGGCCATTTCAACTACATCGACTTCCGTGTCATCTTCGTCATCACCAATACTCACATCTATACCAACGTTAGAACCCACATCTACGACTGTTCCGTCGTCATCGACGTCAACAATGACAACGACGTCACTGACTCAAACCTCCACGCCCACGTCAATTTCCACTACCATGACGTCAACAATGATGCAAACATCGACGTCAACGACGATTGCGCCGACGTCGACGTCGACAGTGGCGCCATCCAGTAGCGTAACGCCGTCTCCCACTTCACCTACACCCGCTACAGTCGTGGAAATGAAGGGTTCCCTAATAATCACTAGCGGCGTCCTGTATACGGGGGATCTAAACAACACGACCTCACCACAATATGTGGCTCTTCGAGATGACATAATTGCTAAGGTAGGATATTTTTCAATTTATCGTTGTTTATCGGCCAATAAACAACGACTTGGAGTTCTGATGCGTAGGAATTAAACCATGAGGGCGTTGTCCGAGTTGTTTAATAGCCACGCATCAGAACGACCAAGTGTTGTTTATTGGCCGATTAACAACGATAATGCAAAAATTATTTCGATTCTAACATATTTTAACATATATTTTGCAAATGTAATTGGAAATACTTTTTACTATGCTTTGCTCAGAATCGGGACTTCTTTCCGAGTTGTTTATAGGGTTGTTTAACGACGATAATTGTGTTGTCTATGGAAAAATTAGCGAGTATCATGTTCGAATTAATATTGAAATTAATGATGCATACACGTTATGAAATGTAGTTTCAAATTGATTCAATAGGTATCCTTCGTGTATTTTCATTTCAAGCTTATGTATAGGATTGACACAAACCATTTTATATTCCATTAAATAAGTTGTTTTTGTCAATGCTATTGTCTTTAAATGTTGGATTTGTTGTTTTCTGATAAATGCTTGGTAAGATTTTACATGGAAATTATAGGGATTACATTTTTCTCACTGATATATTTTGTTGTTCATTGGTTGGAAAGTAAACCTTTTCACGTGCTAATATACGTATATAAACCACAAATGCTGTTAATACTTTGGTCCTTGAGCTTGCCAATATGTAAAGTATGCTGAAAGATTTGTGTGTGAATATCTTACAGATACGGGCAGTTTTTGAGAATTCTCCGCTAAAGGGACAGTTGAAGGACATTAAAGACGTGACGTTCAGGTAAATATTACCTTGTTTGTAAACGGTTGACGAAAGTGTTTTCATCCGTTCGTAAAAAGCGGGCAGATGCTTTATATTGATAAGGTATATTTAATACCCTTTAAAAACATAATACAGTTAATGTATAAATATAAATACAATTATCAAAGAGAGTTTAAGGGACCTGTTCACAGATTGGCAAATTGACAATTTTCAAAAGTTGTGTCATATAACCCCAAAATAAAAATACATTATATTTAACAATGGAAATAACACTAGTGACAAAGACATATATAGGAAATATAGTATCGTTTATGAAAGGTCATTAATCGAAATAGATAAAATTATAAAGCGTTTGTAATGCTTTACATCGTTATTTTTGAAAACACGTGTATCACTTACATAGCCTTAAAAGTTCGCCGCAACGATTGTCAGTCAGGATAACCGAGTGCTTAGAGCGACACATTATTATCCCGGCGAATGCATTTTTTTTTTCTTTATATTTTTTTTTTTGGTCAGTCCAACTTCTGATGGTTTTGCAACTAAGACATTAAATGACATTTTTCAAAAATATGTCCCTTTAAAGGATTATTATAAGTAAAAAAAGACATACATATAACTTGGGCAAACTGAAACGATTCAAATTTACTGTATTCGAAATAGGAAAAAAACGTCAGAAAAGCGACACTAAATTTAAAAACGTTCTTTTCATTTTGCATATAAGTGTTTCTAATTGCTTTACTAAAACCATTATGAAATGTTTTTTTAGTATTTTATTATTTTAACATTATAACGTTCTTATATTTTGTTCGCTTTTTGCTATTTGAATATTACGCCATAAATACCTCCACCGGGGTGGTTATGTTTTGCCGGCGTAGGTTTGTTTGTCTGTCTGTTAAGGCCCTGTCACACGGTGGCGAGTTGTGTACTAGTGCTGGAGATTTATAACTCGTACGTGGACGAGTTCGTCGCGGAATTGTTTTAAGTCGACATTTTATTCGAGTTCTGAACTCGGCTGAACTCGTGATCAAATGTGATTATCTTACTTGTGTCGTATCAATGTCGTGTCAAGGTTAAAGAGAACTCGAACAAATGTCGTCTTGAAACAATTCCGCGACCAACTCGTCCGCTTTACGGCGAGTTATAACTCTCCAGGACACTTACGAAACTCGAAGTTCGAATTCGCCACAGTGTGACAGGGCCTTATAGTAACACTTCTTTAGTTACGAAGTACATGGGGGAGGGGGACAAGTAACTTGGCGAGGGTCTCCGTTGTCCGAAAGCTTTCTAGTTTTGTTTCAACCATGTTTGCATTCTGCTTTATCGTTTCAGCGAAGGTAGCGTGGTCGTGAACTATACCCTCGTCTTCAATGATGACGTCACAGGGCCCATCAATGGCAGCGTGGTCAGTTCAGTCGTCAAGGACGCTGCCAACAAGAGTCAGTTCGGGAACTACACCGTTGACCCTAGCAGCATTGCGCATGAAGGTATAGCTCTGCTTGTAATAGGACTGGTCCAATTTTTGCCACGTCCATTTTATACTCCTCCCCTATTCACAGATGGACGAAATTAGATTGACAAGCTATATAGCCATTCAGAATAAAGGACTTCATATACCGTTAGTAGTTACCAGTTATTGCCAATAACATTTTCAACTTCTGCCCAATCCTGATCGATTAGTCTTCTTGCTTTACCTTATAACCAAGATAACAAGCTAAGAAAATGCACTACTGGTGTCTGACATTCTTTGTCCGACATAACCTTATGCAAACGAAACTGATTATAACTCTTGATTGTTCATGAAAAAAATCGTTCAAACACAACAGTGCCAAAATGACATTTCAACCAGTGCTAGTTAGAAAAAACGTTCCTATTACTCGTCGTTCAAAAACACCGACGCCGAAATAAAAGACATGTTTTCAAACGCTAGTAACAAAATATGCATAATCTATTATTCATCTGTTATATATGAATAATAATTCCATCGTTCGCTTGTACTTTCACAGTAGTTCAGACAACGCCGGCGCCGACGACAACGCCGATCACCAAGCCGACGGAGTCTACCACGGTTGTTGTTTCATCAGGAACTCCGACCACATCTTCGACTATTATGTCATCGACATCAGCTGTTGAAACTTCGTCAACTATGGTGTCAACTTTAGTTGTCCCAGCGTCTTCTTCTTTGGTTACTGCTACATCATCAGTAACTTCGTCAATATCCTCGGAAGTTATTTCGACATCGTCATTTATGCCAACGTCAACATCTACCATGCCAACCTCATCCATTGTACCGACGTCATCTTCATCTGTGGTTCCAGTAACGTCATCAACAATTGTTAGTTCATCGACCACTTTGGCAACCTCAGCGGCCATTCCAACTACATCGACTTCCGTGTCATCTTCGTCATCACCAATACTCACATCTACACCAACGTTAGAACCCACATCTACGACTGTTCCGTCGTCATCGACGTCAACAATGACAACGACGTCACTGACTCAAACCTCCACGCCCACGTCAATTTCCACTACCATGACGTCAACAATGACGCAAACATCGACGTCAACGACGATTGCGCCGACGTCGACGTCGACAGTGGCGCCATCCAGTAGCGTAACGCCGTCTCCCACTTCACCTACACCCGCTACAGTCGTGGAAATGAAGGGTTCCCTAACAATCACTAGCGGCGTCCTGTATACGGGGGATCTAAACAACACGACCTCACCACAATATGTGGCTCTTCGAGATGACATAATTGCTAAGGTAGGATATTTTTCAATTTATCGTTGTTTATCGGCCAATAAACAACGACTTGGAGTTCTGATGCTTAGGAATTAAACCACGAGGGCGTTGTCCGAGTTGTTTAATAGCCACGCATCAGAACGACCAAGTGTTGTTTATTGGCCGATTAACAACGATAATGCAAAAATTATTTCGATTCTAACATAATTTAACATATATTTTGCAAATGTAATTGGAAATACTTTTTACTATGCTTTGCTCAGAATCGGGACTTCTTTCCGAGTTGTTTATAGGGTTGTTTAACGACGATAATTGTGTTGTCTATGGAAAAATTAGCGAGTATCATGTTCGAATTAATATTGAATTAATGATGCATACACGTTATGAAATGTAGTTTCAAATTGATTCAATAGGTATCCTTCGTGTATTTTCATTTCAAGCTTATGTATAGGATTGACACAAACCATTTTATATTCCATTAAATAAGTTGTTTTTGTCAATGCTATTGTCTTTAAATGTTGGATTTGTTGTTTTCTGATAAATGCTTGGTAAGATTTTACATGGAAATTATAGGGATTACATTTTTCTCACTGATATATTTTGTTGTTCATTGGTTGGAAAGTAAACCTTTTCACGTGCTAATATACGTATATAAACCACAAATGCTGTTAATACTTTGGTCCTTGAGCTTGCCAATATGTAAAGTATGCTGAAAGATTTGTGTGTGAATATCTTACAGATACGGGCAGTTTTTGAGAATTCTCCGCTAAAGGGACAGTTGAAGGACATTAAAGACGTGACGTTCAGGTAAATATTACCTTGTTTGTAAACGGTTGACGAAAGTGTTTTCATCCGTTCGTAAAAAGCGGGCAGATGCTTTATATTGATAAGGTATATTTAATACCCTTTAAAAACATAATACAGTTAATGTATAAATATAAATACAATTATCAAAGAGAGTTTAAGGGACCTGTTCACAGATTGGCAAATTGACAATTTTCAAAAGTTGTGTCATATAACCCCAAAATAAAAATACATTATATTTAACAATGGAAATAACACTAGTGACAAAGACATATATAGGAAATATAGTATCGTTTATGAAAGGTCATTAATCGAAATAGATAAAATTATAAAGCGTTTGTAATGCTTTACATCGTTATTTTTGAAAACACGTGTATCACTTACATAGCCTTAAAAGTTCGCCGCAACGATTGTCAGTCAGGATAACCGAGTGCTTAGAGCGACACATTATTATCCCGGCGAATGCATTTTTTTTTTCTTTATATTTTTTTTTTTGGTCAGTCCAACTTCTGATGGTTTTGCAACTAAGACATTAAATGACATTTTTCAAAAATATGTCCCTTTAAAGGATTATTATAAGTAAAAAAAGACATACATATAACTTGGGCAAACTGAAACGATTCAAATTTACTGTATTCGAAATAGGAAAAAAACGTCAGAAAAGCGACACTAAATTTAAAAACGTTCTTTTCATTTTGCATATAAGTGTTTCTAATTGCTTTACTAAAACCATTATGAAATGTTTTTTTAGTATTTTATTATTTTAACATTATAACGTTCTTATATTTTGTTCGCTTTTTGCTATTTGAATATTACGCCATAAATACCTCCACCGGGGTGGTTATGTTTTGCCGGCGTAGGTTTGTTTGTCTGTCTGTTAAGGCCCTGTCACACGGTGGCGAGTTGTGTACTAGTGCTGGAGATTTATAACTCGTACGTGGACGAGTTCGTCGCGGAATTGTTTTAAGTCGACATTTTATTCGAGTTCTGAACTCGGCTGAACTCGTGATCAAATGTGATTATCTTACTTGTGTCGTATCAATGTCGTGTCAAGGTTAAAGAGAACTCGAACAAATGTCGTCTTGAAACAATTCCGCGACCAACTCGTCCGCTTTACGGCGAGTTATAACTCTCCAGGACACTTACGAAACTCGAAGTTCGAATTCGCCACAGTGTGACAGGGCCTTATAGTAACACTTCTTTAGTTACGAAGTACATGGGGGAGGGGGACAAGTAACTTGGCGAGGGTCTCCGTTGTCCGAAAGCTTTCTAGTTTTGTTTCAACCATGTTTGCATTCTGCTTTATCGTTTCAGCGAAGGTAGCGTGGTCGTGAACTATACCCTCGTCTTCAATGATGACGTCACAGGGCCCATCAATGGCAGCGTGGTCAGTTCAGTCGTCAAGGACGCTGCCAACAAGAGTCAGTTCGGGAACTACACCGTTGACCCTAGCAGCATTGCGCATGAAGGTATAGCTCTGCTTGTAATAGGACTGGTCCAATTTTTGCCACGTCCATTTTATACTCCTCCCCTATTCACAGATGGACGAAATTAGATTGACAAGCTATATAGCCATTCAGAATAAAGGACTTCATATACCTTTAGTAGTTACCAGTTATTGCCAATAACATTTTCAACTTCTGCCCAATCCTGATCGATTAGTCATCTTGCTTTACCTTATAACCGAGATAACAAGCTAAGAAAATGCACTACTGGTGTCTGACATTCTTTGTCCGACATAACCTTATGCAAACGAAACTGATTATAACTCTTGATTGTTCATGAAAAAAATCGTTCAAACGCAACAGTGCCAAAATGACATTTCAACCAGTGCTAGTTAGAAAAAACGTTCCTATTACTCTTCGTTCAAAAACACCGACGCCGAAATAAAAGACATGTTTTCAAACTCTAGTAACAAAAAACTGCATAATCTATTATTCATCTGTTATATATGAATAATAATTCCATCGTTCGCTTGTACTTTCACAGTAGTTCAGACAACGCCGGCGCCGACGACAATTCCGATCACCAAGCCGACGGAGTCTACCACGGTTGTTGTTTCATCAGGAACTCCGACCACATCTTCGACTATTATGTCATCGACATCAGCTGTTGAAACTTCGTCAACTATGGTGTCAACTTTAGTTGTCCCAGCGTCTTCTTCTTTGGTTACTGCTACGTCATCAGTAACTTCGTCAATATCCTCGGAAGTTATTTCGACATCGTCATTTATGCCAACGTCAACATCTACCATGCCAACCTCATCCATTGTACCGACGTCATCTTCATCTGTGGTTCCAGTAACGTCATCAACAATTGTTAGTTCATCGACCACTTTGGCAACCTCAGCGGCCATTCCAACTACATCGACTTCCGTGTCATCTTCGTCATCACCAATACTCACATCTACACCAACGTTAGAACCCACATCTACGACTGTTCCGTCGTCATCGACGTCAACAATGACAACGACGTCACTGACTCAAACCTCCACGCCCACGTCAATTTCCACTACCATGACGTCAACAATGACGCAAACATCGACGTCAACGACGACTGCGCCGACGTCGACGTCGACAGTGGCGCCATCCAGTAGCGTAACGCCGTCTCCCACTTCACCTACACCCGCTACAGTCGTGGAAATGAAGGGTTCCCTAACAATCACTAGCGGCGTCCTGTATACGGGGGATCTAAACAACACGACCTCACCACAATATGTGGCTCTTCGAGATGACATAATTGCAAAGGTAGGATATTCAGTATTTTATAAAAAAAATAGTTTTCAATTTATCGTTGTTTATCGGCCAATAAACAACGACTTGGAGTTCTGATGCTTAGGAATTAAACCACGAGGGCGTTGTCCGAGTTGTTTAATAGCCACGCATCAGAACGACCAAGTGTTGTTTATTGGCCGATTAACAACGATAATGCAAAAATTATTTCGATTCTAACATAATTTAACATATATTTTGCAAATGTAATTGGAAATACTTTTTACTATGCTTTGCTCAGAATCGGGACTTCTTTCCGAGTTGTTTATAGGGTTGTTTAACGACGATAATTGTGTTGTCTATGGAAAAATTAGCGAGTATCATGTTCGAATTAATATTGAAATTAATGATGCTTACACGTTATGAAATGTAGTTTCAAATTGATTCAATAGGTATCCTTCGTGTATTTTCATTTCAAGCTTATGTATAGGATTGACACAAACCATTTTATATTCCATTAAATAAGTTGTTTTTGTCAATGCTATTGTCTTTAAATGTTGGATTTGTTGTTTTCTGATAAATGCTTGGTAAGATTTTACATGGAAATTATAGGGATTACATTTTTCTCACTGATATATTTTGTTGTTCATTGGTTGGAAAGTAAACCTTTTCACGTGCTAATATACGTATATAAACCACAAATGCTGTTAATACTTTGGTCCTTGAGCTTGCCAATATGTAAAGTATGCTGAAAGATTTGTGTGTGAATATCTTACAGATACGGGCAGTTTTTGAGAATTCTCCGCTAAAGGGACAGTTGAAGGACATTAAAGACGTGACGTTCAGGTAAATATTACCTTGTTTGTAAACGGTTGACGAAAGTGTTTTCATCCGTTCGTAAAAAGCGGGCAGATGCTTTATATTGATAAGGTATATTTAATACCCTTTAAAAACATAATACAGTTAATGTATAAATATAAATACAATTATCAAAGAGAGTTTAAGGGACCTGTTCACAGATTGGCAAATTGACAATTTTCAAAAGTTGTGTCATATAACCCCAAAATAAAAATACATTATATTTAACAATGGAAATAACACTAGTGACAAAGACATATATAGGAAATATAGTATCGTTTATGAAAGGTCATTAATCGAAATAGATAAAATTATAAAGCGTTTGTAATGCTTTACATCGTTATTTTTGAAAACACGTGTATCACTTACATAGCCTTAAAAGTTCGCCGCAACGATTGTCAGTCAGGATAACCGAGTGCTTAGAGCGACACATTATTATCCCGGCGAATGCATTTTTTTTTTCTTTATATTTTTTTTTTTGGTCAGTCCAACTTCTGATGGTTTTGCAACTAAGACATTAAATGACATTTTTCAAAAATATGTCCCTTTAAAGGATTATTATAAGTAAAAAAAGACATACATATAACTTGGGCAAACTGAAACGATTCAAATTTACTGTATTCGAAATAGGAAAAAAACGTCAGAAAAGCGACACTAAATTTAAAAACGTTCTTTTCATTTTGCATATAAGTGTTTCTAATTGCTTTACTAAAACCATTATGAAATGTTTTTTTAGTATTTTATTATTTTAACATTATAACGTTCTTATATTTTGTTCGCTTTTTGCTATTTGAATATTACGCCATAAATACCTCCACCGGGGTGGTTATGTTTTGCCGGCGTAGGTTTGTTTGTCTGTCTGTTAAGGCCCTGTCACACGGTGGCGAGTTGTGTACTAGTGCTGGAGATTTATAACTCGTACGTGGACGAGTTCGTCGCGGAATTGTTTTAAGTCGACATTTTATTCGAGTTCTGAACTCGGCTGAACTCGTGATCAAATGTGATTATCTTACTTGTGTCGTATCAATGTCGTGTCAAGGTTAAAGAGAACTCGAACAAATGTCGTCTTGAAACAATTCCGCGACCAACTCGTCCGCTTTACGGCGAGTTATAACTCTCCAGGACACTTACGAAACTCGAAGTTCGAATTCGCCACAGTGTGACAGGGCCTTATAGTAACACTTCTTTAGTTACGAAGTACATGGGGGAGGGGGACAAGTAACTTGGCGAGGGTCTCCGTTGTCCGAAAGCTTTCTAGTTTTGTTTCAACCATGTTTGCATTCTGCTTTATCGTTTCAGCGAAGGTAGCGTGGTCGTGAACTATACCCTCGTCTTCAATGATGACGTCACAGGGCCCATCAATGGCAGCGTGGTCAGTTCAGTCGTCAAGGACGCTGCCAACAAGAGTCAGTTCGGGAACTACACCGTTGACCCTAGCAGCATTGCGCATGAAGGTATAGCTCTGCTTGTAATAGGACTGGTCCAATTTTTGCCACGTCCATTTTATACTCCTCCCCTATTCACAGATGGACGAAATTAGATTGACAAGCTATATAGCCATTCAGAATAAAGGACTTTATATACCGTTAGTAGTTACCAGTTATTGCCAATAACATTTTCAACTTCTGCCCAATCCTGATCGATTAGTCTTCTTGCTTTACCTTATAACCGAGATAACAAGCTAAGAAAATGCACTACTGGTGTCTGACATTCTTTGTCCGACATAACCTTATGCAAACGAAACTGATTATAACTCTTGATTGTTCATGAAAAAAATCGTTCAAACACAACAGTGCCAAAATGACATTTCAACCAGTGCTAGTTAGAAAAAACGTTCCTATTACTCGTCGTTCAAAAACACCGACGCCGAAATAAAAGACATGTTTTCAAACGCTAGTAACAAAATGCATAATCTATTATTCATCTGTTATATATGAATAATAATTCCATCGTTCGCTTGTACTTTCACAGTAGTTCAGACAACGCCGGCACCGACGACAACGCCGATCACCAAGCCGACGGAGTCTACCACGGTTGTTGTTTCATCAGGAACTCCGACCACATCTTCGACTATTATGTCATCGACATCAGCTGTTGAAACTTCGTCAACTATGGTGTCAACTTTAGTTGTCCCAGCGTCTTCTTCTTTGGTTACTGCTACATCATCAGTAACTTCGTCAATATCCTCGGAAGTTATTTCGACATCGTCATTTATGCCAACGTCAACATCTACCATGCCAACCTCATCCATTGTACCGACGTCATCTTCATCTGTGGTTCCAGTAACGTCATCAACAATTGTTAGTTCATCGACCACTTTGGCAACCTCAGCGGCCATTCCAACTACATCGACTTCCGTGTCATCTTCGTCATCACCAATACTCACATCTACACCAACGTTAGAACCCACATCTACGACTGTTCCGTCGTCATCGACGTCAACAATGACAACGACGTCACTGACTCAAACCTCCACGCCCACGTCAATTTCCACTACCATGACGTCAACAATGACGCAAACATCGACGTCAACGACGATTGCGCCGACGTCGACGTCGACTGTGGCGCCATCCAGTAGCGTAACGCCGTCTCCCACTTCACCTACACCCGCTACAGTCGTGGAAATGAAGGGTTCCCTAACAATCACTAGCGGCGTCCTGTATACGGGGGATCTAAACAACACGACCTCACCACAATATGTGGCTCTTCGAGATGACATAATTGCTAAGGTAGGATATTCAGTATTTTATTTAAAAAATAATTTTCAATTTATCGTTGTTTATCGGCCAATAAACAACGACTTGGAGTTCTGATGCGTAGGAATTAAACCACGAGGGCGTTGTCCGAGTTGTTTAATAGCCACGCATCAGAACGACCAAGTGTTGTTTATTGGCCGATTAACAACGATAATGCAAAAATTATTTCGATTCTAACATAATTTAACATATATTTTGCAAATGTAATTGGAAATACTTTTTACTATGCTTTGCTCAGAATCGGGACTTCTTTCCGAGTTGTTTATAGGGTTGTTTAACGACGATAATTGTGTTGTCTATGGAAAAATTAGCGAGTATCATGTTCGAATTAATATTGAAATTAATGATGCATACACGTTATGAAATGTAGTTTCAAATTGATTCAATAGGTATCCTTCGTGTATTTTCATTTCAAGCTTATGTATAGGATTGACACAAACCATTTTATATTCCATTAAATAAGTTGTTTTTGTCAATGCTATTGTCTTTAAATGATGGATTTGTTGTTTTCTGATAAATGCTTGGTAAGATTTTACATGGAAATTATAGGGATTACATTTTTCTCACTGATATATTTTGTTGTTCATTGGTTGGAAAGTAAACCTTTTCACGTGCTAATATACGTATATAAACCACAAATGCTGTTAATACTTTGGTCCTTGAGCTTGCCAATATGTAAAGTATGCTGAAAGATTTGTGTGTGAATATCTTACAGATACGGGCAGTTTTTGAGAATTCTCCGCTAAAGGGACAGTTGAAGGACATTAAAGACGTGACGTTCAGGTAAATATTACCTTGTTTGTAAACGGTTGACGAAAGTGTTTTCATCCGTTCGTAAAAAGCGGGCAGATGCTTTATATTGATAAGGTATATTTAATACCCTTTAAAAACATAATAAAGTTAATGTATAAATATAAATATAATTATCAAAGAGAGTTTAAGGGACCTGTTGACAGGTTGGCAAATTGACAATTTTCAAAAGTTGTGTCATATAACCCCAAAATAAAAATACATTATATTTAAACAATGGAAATAACACTAGTGACAAAGACATATATAGGAAATATAGTATCGTTTATGAAAAGTCATTAATCGAAATAGATAAAAATTAAAAAGCGTTTGTAATGCTTTACATCGTTATTTTTGAAAACACGTGTATCACTTACATAGCCTTAAAAGTTCGCCGCAACGATTGTCAGTCAGGATAACCGAGTGCTTAGAGCGACACATTATTATCACGGCGAATGCATTTTTTTTTCTTTATATTTTTTTTTTTGGTCAGTCCAACTTCTGATGGTTTTGCAACTAAGACATTAAATGACATTTTTCAAAAATATGTCCCTTTAAAGGATTATTATAAGTAAAAAAAGACATACATATAACTTGGGCAAACTGAAACGATTCAAATTTACTGTATTCAAAATGGGAATAAAACGTCAGAAAAGCGACACTAAATTTAAAAAACGTTCTTTTCATTTTGCATATAAGTGTTTCTAATTGCTTTACTAAAACCATTATGAAATGTTTTTTTAGTATTTTATTATTTTAACCTTATAACGTTCTGAAATTTTGTTCGCTTTTTGCTATTTGAATATTACGCCATAAATACCTCCACCGGGGTGGTTATGTTTTGCCGGCGTAGGTTTGTTTGTCTGTCTGTTAAGGCCCTGTCACACGGTGGCGAGTTGTGTACTAGTGCTGGAGATTTATAACTCGTACGTGGACGAGTTCGTCGCGGAATTGTTTTAAGTCGACATTTTATTCGAGTTCTGAACTCGGCTGAACTCGTGATCAAATGTGATTATCTTACTTGTGTCGTATCAATGTCGTGTCAAGGTTAAAGAGAACTCGAACAAATGTCGTCGCCTTATAGTAACACTTCTTTAGTTACGAAGTACATGGGGGATGGGGAACAAGTAACTTGGCGAGGGTCTCCGTTGTCCGAAAGCTTTCTAGTTTTGTTTCAACCATGTTTGCATTCTGCTTTATCGTTTCAGCGAAGGTAGCGTGGTCGTGAACTATACCCTCGTCTTCAATGATGACGTCACAGGGCCCATCAATGGCAGCGTGGTCAGTTCAGTCGTCAAGGACGCTGCCAACAAGAGTCAGTTCGGGAACTACACCGTTGACCCTAGCAGCATTGCGCATGAAGGTATAGCTCTGCTTGTAATAGGACTGGTCCAATTTTTGCCACGTCCATTTTATACTCCTCCCCTATTCACAGATGGACGAAATTAGATTGACAAGCTATATAGCCATTCAGAATAAAGGACTTTATATACCGTTAGTAGTTACCAGTTATTGCCAATAACATTTTCAACTTCTGCCCAATCCTGATCGATTAGTCTTCTTGCTTTACCTTATAACCGAGATAACAAGCTAAGAAAATGCACTACTGGTGTCTGACATTCTTTGTCCGACATAACCTTATGCAAACGAAACTGATTATAACTCTTGATTGTTCATGAAAAAAATCGTTCAAACACAACAGTGCCAAAATGACATTTCAACCAGTGCTAGTTAGAAAAAACGTTCCTATTACTCGTCGTTCAAAAACACCGACGCCGAAATAAAAGACATGTTTTCAAACGCTAGTAACAAAATGCATAATCTATTATTCATCTGTTATATATGAATAATAATTCCATCGTTCGCTTGTACTTTCACAGTAGTTCAGACAACGCCGGCACCGACGACAACGCCGATCACCAAGCCGACGGAGTCTACCACGGTTGTTGTTTCATCAGGAACTCCGACCACATCTTCGACTATTATGTCATCGACATCAGCTGTTGAAACTTCGTCAACTATGGTGTCAACTTTAGTTGTCCCAGCGTCTTCTTCTTTGGTTACTGCTACATCATCAGTAACTTCGTCAATATCCTCGGAAGTTATTTCGACATCGTCATTTATGCCAACGTCAACATCTACCATGCCAACCTCATCCATTGTACCGACGTCATCTTCATCTGTGGTTCCAGTAACGTCATCAACAATTGTTAGTTCATCGACCACTTTGGCAACCTCAGCGGCCATTCCAACTACATCGACTTCCGTGTCATCTTCGTCATCACCAATACTCACATCTACACCAACGTTAGAACCCACATCTACGACTGTTCCGTCGTCATCGACGTCAACAATGACAACGACGTCACTGACTCAAACCTCCACGCCCACGTCAATTTCCACTACCATGACGTCAACAATGACGCAAACATCGACGTCAACGACGATTGCGCCGACGTCGACGTCGACTGTGGCGCCATCCAGTAGCGTAACGCCGTCTCCCACTTTACCTACACCCGCTACAGTCGTGGAAATGAAGGGTTCCCTAACAATCACTAGCGGCGTCCTGTATACGGGGGATCTAAACAACACGACCTCACCACAATATGTGGCTCTTCGAGATGACATAATTGCTAAGGTAGGATATTCAGTATTTTATTTAAAAAATAATTTTCAATTTATCGTTGTTTATCGGCCAATAAACAACGACTTGGAGTTCTGATGCGTAGGAATTAAACCACGAGGGCGTTGTCCGAGTTGTTTAATAGCCACGCATCAGAACGACCAAGTGTTGTTTATTGGCCGATTAACAACGATAATGCAAAAATTATTTCGATTCTAACATAATTTAACATATATTTTGCAAATGTAATTGGAAATACTTTTTACTATGCTTTGCTCAGAATCGGGACTTCTTTCCGAGTTGTTTATAGGGTTGTTTAACGACGATAATTGTGTTGTCTATGGAAAAGTTAGCGAGTATCATGTTCGAATTAATATTGAAATTAATGATGCATACACGTTATGAAATGTAGTTTCAAATTGATTCAATAGGTATCCTTCGTGTATTTTCATTTCAAGCTTATGTATAGGATTGACACAAACCATTTTATATTCCATTAAATAAGTTGTTTTTGTCAATGCTATTGTCTTTAAATGATGGATTTGTTGTTTTCTGATAAATGCTTGGTAAGATTTTACATGGAAATTATAGGGATTACATTTTTCTCACTGATATATTTTGTTGTTCATTGGTTGGAAAGTAAACCTTTTCACGTGCTAATATACGTATATAAACCACAAATGCTGTTAATACTTTGGTCCTTGAGCTTGCCAATATGTAAAGTATGCTGAAAGATTTGTGTGTGAATATCTTACAGATACGGGCAGTTTTTGAGAATTCTCCGCTAAAGGGACAGTTGAAGGACATTAAAGACGTGACGTTCAGGTAAATATTACCTTGTTTGTAAACGGTTGACGAAAGTGTTTTCATCCGTTCGTAAAAAGCGGGCGGGACAGTTGAAGGACATTAAAGACGTGACGTTCAGGTAAATATTACCTTGTTTGTAAACGGTTGACGAAAGTGTTTTCATCCGTTCGTAAAAAGCGGGCAGATGCTTTATATTGATAATGTATATTTAATACCCTTTAAAAACATAATAAAGTTAATGTATAAATATAAATATAATTATCAAAGAGAGTTTAAGGGACCTGTTCACAGATTGGCAAATTGACAATTTTCAAAAGTTGTGTCATATAACCCAAAAATAAAAATACATTATATTTAAACAATGGAAATAACACTAGTGACAAAGACATATATAGGAAATATAGTATCGTTTATGAAAAGTCATTAATCGAAATAGATAAAATTGTAAAGCGTTTGTAATGCTTTACATGGTTATTTTTTAAAACACGTGTATCACTTACATAGCCTTAAAAGTTCGCCGCAACGATTGTCAGTCAGGATAACCGAGTGCTTAGAGCGACACATTATTATCCCGGCGAATGCCTTTTTTTTTTTCTTTATATTTTTGTTTTTGGTCAGTCCAACTTCTGATGGTTTTGCAACTAAGACATTAAATGACATTTTTCAAAAATATGTCCCTTTAAAGGATTATTATAAGTAAAAAAAGACATACATATAACTTGGGCAAACAGAAACGATTCAAATTTACTGTATTCAAAATGGGAAAAAAACGTCAGAAAAGCGAAACTAAATTTAAAAACGTTCTTTTCATTTTGCATATAAGTGTTTCTAATTGCTTTACTAAAACCATTCTGAAATGTTTTTTTAGTATTTTATTATTTTAACCTTATAACGTTCTGAAATTTTGTTCGCTTTTTGCTATTTGAATATTACGCCATAAATACCTCCACCGGGGTGGTTATGTTTTGCCGGCGTAGGTTTGTTTGTCTGTCTGTTAAGGCCCTGTCACACGGTGGCGAGTTGTGTACTAGTGCTGGAGATTTATAACTCGTACGTGGACGAGTTCGTCGCGGAATTGTTTTAAGTTGACATTTTATTCCAGTTCTGAACTCGGCTGAACTCGTGATCAAATGTGATTATCTTACTTGTGTCGTATCAATGTCGTGTCAACGTTAAAGAGAACTCGAACAAATGTCGTCTTGAAACAATTCCGCGACCAACTCGTCCGCTTTACGGCGAGTTATAACTCTCCAGGACACTTACGAAACTCGAAGTTCGAATTCGCCACAGTGTGACAGGGCCTTATAGTAACACTTCTTTAGTTACGAAGTACATGGGGGAGGGGGACAAGTAACTTGGCGAGGGTCTCCGTTGTCCGAAAGCTTTCTAGTTTTGTTTCAACCATGTTTGCATTCTGCTTTATCGTTTCAGCGAAGGTAGCGTGGTCGTGAACTATACCCTCGTCTTCAATGATGACGTCACAGGGCCCATCAATGGCAGTGTGGTCAGTTCAGTCGTCAAGGACGCTGCCAACAAGAGTCAGTTCGGGAACTACACCGTTGACCCTAGCAGCATTGCGCATGAAGGTATAGCTCTGCTTGTAATAGGACTGGTCCAATTTTTGCCACGTCCATTTTATACTCCTCCCCTATTCACAGATGGACGAAATTAGATTGACAAGCTATATAGCCATTCAGAATAAAGGACTTCATATACCTTTAGTAGTTACCAGTTATTGCCAATAACATTTTCAACTTCTGCCCAATCCTGATCGATTAGTCTTCTTGCTTTACCTTATAACGGAGATAACAAGCTAAGAAAATGTACTACTGGTGTCTGACATTCTTTGTCCGACATAACCTTATGCAAACGAAACTGATTATAACTCTTGATTGTTCATGAAAAAATCGTTCAAACAGAACAGTGCCAAAATGACATTTCAACCAGTGCTAGTTAGAAAAAACGTATTTATTACTCGTCGTTCAAAAACACCGACGCCGAAATAAAAGACATGTTTTCAAACGCTAGTAACAAAATATGCATAATCTATTATTCATCTGTTATATATGAATAATAATTCCATCGTTCGCTTGTACTTTCACAGTAGTTCAGACAACGCCGGCGCCGACGACAACGCCGATCACCAAACCGACGGAGTCTACCACGGACAAGATGAAAGCCGACGACACCGACCGACTGCCTAACTGGGCCATTGCCGTCATAGCGTGCGGTGGTGCGGTGCTAGTGTTCCTGATCTTCATGGTATACGTGCTGGTAAGTATAGCTATTGCATTTGAATAATGTACCTAACTGGGCCATTGTCGTCATAGCTTGCGGTGGTGCGGTGCTAGTGTTCCTGATCTGCATGGTATACGTGCCGGTAAGTATAGCTATTGCATTCGAATTATATACCTATCTGGGCCATTGCCGTCATAGCGTGCGGTGGTGCGGTGCTAGTGTTACTGATCTGTAGGGTATACGTGCTGGTAAGTATAGCTATTGCATTCGAATTATGTACCTAACTGGGCCATTGCCGTCATAGCGTGCGGTGGTGCGGTGCTAGTGTTACTGATCTGCATGGTATACGTGCTGGTAAGCTATTTGATACGAACCATGTACCTATAACAATTGTAAATTCAATATATTGAAAGGTGAAGTTATTGCCCAGGGGTGGTATTCCAGAAACATCTTTAGTAATATCTTATTTTTAATCGTAAAATCAACATTTTGTTAAACTGTTTATTTCCTTCGTACAGTGCATTGTGCTTACTGTTTATATATTATCACATATAGTATTATTGATTGTTCATATAAACATAAAAAGATTCAACAATTTATACGTGGCGCATCGTGAGAAAACCGGTCTTAATGCATGTGCGTTAAGTGTCGTCCCGGATTAGCCTGTGTAATCCGGGACGGCACTTTACGCATACAGTGTATTTATGTTTAAAAGAGAAAACCGGTCTTAATGCATGTGCGTTAAGTGTCGTCCCGGATTAGCCTGTGTAGTCCGCACAGGCTAATCCGGGACGGCACTTTACGCATACAGTGTATTTATGTTTAAAAGAGAAAACCGGTCTTAATGCATGTGCGTAAAGTGTCGTCCCGGATTAGCCTGTGTAGTCCGCACAGGCTAATCCGGGACGGCACTTTACGCATACAGTGTATTTATGTTTAAAAGAGAAAACCGGTCTTAATGCATGTGCGTTAAGTGTCGTCCCGGATTAGCCTGTGTAATCCGGGACGGCACTTTACGCATACAGTGTATTTATGTTTAAAAGAGAAAACCGGTCTTAATGCATGTGCGTTAAGTGTCGTCCCGGATTAGCCTGTGTAGTCCGCACAGGCTAATCCGGGACGGCACTTTACGCATACAGTGTATTTATGTTTAAAAGAGAAAACCGGTCTTAATGCATGTGCGTTAAGTGTCGTCCCGGATTAGCCTGTGTAGTCCGCACAGGCTAATCCGGGACGGCACTTTCCGCCTACAGTGTATTTATGTTTAAAAGAGAAAACCGGTCTTAATGCATGTTCGTAAAGTGTCGTCCCGGATTAGCCTGTGCAGTCCGCACTGGCTAATCCGGGACGGCACTTTCCGCCTACAGTGTATTTATGTTTAAAAGAGAAAACCGGTCTTAATGCATGTGCGTAAAGTGTCGTCCCGGATTAGCCTGTGTAATCCGGGACGGCACTTTCCGCCTACAGTGTATTTATGTTTAAAAGAGAAAACCGGTCTTAATGCATGTGCGTTAAGTGTCGTCCCGGATTAGCCTGTGTAGTCCGCACAGGCTAATCCGGGACGGCACTTTACGCATACAGTGTATTTATGTTTAAAAGAGAAAACCGGTCTTAATGCATGTGCGTTAAGTGTCGTCCCGGATTAGCCTGTGTAGTCCGCACAGGCTAATCCGGGACGGCACTTTCCGCCTACAGTGTATTTATGTTTAAAAGAGAAAACCGGTCTTAATGCATGTTCGTAAAGTGTCGTCCCGGATTAGCCTGTGCAGTCCGCACAGGCTAATCCGGGACGGCACTTTCCGCCTACAGTGTATTTATGTTTAAAAGAGAAAACCGGTCTTAATGCATGTGCGTAAAGTGTCGTCCCGGATTAGCCTGTGTAATCCGGGACGGCACTTTCCGCCTACAGTGTATTTATGTTTAAAAGAGAAAACCGGTCTTAATGCATGTGCGTTAAGTGTCGTCCCGGATTAGCCTGTGTAATCCGGGACGGCACTTTCCGCCTACAGTGTATTTATGTTTAAAAGAGAAAACCGGTCTTAATGCATGTGCGTTAAGTGTCGTCCCGGATTAGCCTGTGTAATCCGGGACGGCACTTTCCGCCTACAGTGTATTTATGTTTAAAAGAGAAAACCGGTCTTAATGCATGTGCGTTAAGTGTCGTCCCGGATTAGCCTGTGTAATCCGGGACGGCACTTTCCGCCTACAGTGTATTTATGTTTAAAAGAGAAAACCGGTCTTAATGCATGTGCGTTAAGTGTCGTCCCGGATTAGCCTGTGTAATCCGGGACGGCACTTTCCGCCTACAGTGTATTTATGTTTAAAAGAGAAAACCGGTCTTAATGCATGTGCGTTAAGTGTCGTCCCGGATTAGCCTGTGTAATCCGGGACGGCACTTTCCGCCTACAGTGTATTTATGTTTAAAAGAGAAAACCGGTCTTAATGCATGTGCGTTAAGTGTCGTCCCGGATTAGCCTGTGTAATCCGGGACGGCACTTTCCGCCTACAGTGTATTTATGTTTAAAAGAGAAAACCGGTCTTAATGCATGTGCGTAAAGTGTCGTCCCGGATTAGCCTGTGTAATCCGGGACGGCACTTTCCGCCTACAGTGTATTTATGTTTAAAAGAGAAAACCGGTCTTAATGCATGTGCGTTAAGTGTCGTCCCGGATTAGCCTGTGTAATCCGGGACGGCACTTTCCGCCTACAGTGTATTTATGTTTAAAAGAGAAAACCGGTCTTAATGCATGTGCGTTAAGTGTCGTCCCGGATTAGCCTGTGTAATCCGGGACGGCACTTTCCGCCTACAGTGTATTTATGTTTAAAAGAGAAAACCGGTCTTAATGCATGTGCGTTAAGTGTCGTCCCGGATTAGCCTGTGTAATCCGGGACGGCACTTTCCGCCTACAGTGTATTTATGTTTAAAAGAGAAAACCGGTCTTAATGCATGTGCGTTAAGTGTCGTCCCGGATTAGCCTGTGTAATCCGGGACGGCACTTTCCGCCTACAGTGTATTTATGTTTAAAAGAGAAAACCGGTCTTAATGCATGTGCGTTAAGTGTCGTCCCGGATTAGCCTGTGTAATCCGGGACGGCACTTTCCGCCTACAGTGTATTTATGTTTAAAAGAGAAAACCGGTCTTAATGCATGTGCGTTAAGTGTCGTCCCGGATTAGCCTGTGTAATCCGGGACGGCACTTTCCGCCTACAGTGTATTTATGTTTAAAAGAGAAAACCGGTCTTAATGCATGTGCGTTAAGTGTCGTCCCGGATTAGCCTGTGTAATCCGGGACGGCACTTTCCGCCTACAGTGTATTTATGTTTAAAAGAGAAAACCGGTCTTAATGCATGTGCGTTAAGTGTCGTCCCGGATTAGCCTGTATAATCCGGGACGGCACTTTCCGCCTACAGTGTATTTATGTTTAAAAGAGAAAACCGGTCTTAATGCATGTGCGTAAAGTGTCGTCCCGGATTAGCCTGTGTAATCCGGGACGGCACTTTCCGCCTACAGTGTATTTATGTTTAAAAGAGAAAACCGGTCTTAATGCATGTGCGTAAAGTGTCGTCCCGGATTAGCCTGTGTAATCCGGGACGGCACTTTCCGCCTACAGTGTATTTATGTTTAAAAGAGAAAACCGGTCTTAATGCATGTGCGTTAAGTGTCGTCCCGGATTAGCCTGTGTAATCCGGGACGGCACTTTCCGCCTACAGTGTATTTATGTTTAAAAGAGAAAACCGGTCTTAATGCATGTGCGTTAAGTGTCGTCCCGGATTAGCCTGTGTAATCCGGGACGGCACTTTCCGCCTACAGTGTATTTATGTTTAAAAGAGAAAACCGGTCTTAATGCATGTGCGTTAAGTGTCGTCCCGGATTAGCCTGTGTAATCCGGGACGGCACTTTCCGCCTACAGTGTATTTATGTTTAAAAGAGAAAACCGGTCTTAATGCATGTGCGTTAAGTGTCGTCCCGGATTAGCCTGTGTAATCCGGGACGGCACTTTCCGCCTACAGTGTATTTATGTTTAAAAGAGAAAACCGGTCTTAATGCATGTGCGTTAAGTGTCGTCCCGGATTAGCCTGTGTAATCCGGGACGGCACTTTCCGCCTACAGTGTATTTATGTTTAAAAGAGAAAACCGGTCTTAATGCATGTGCGTTAAGTGTCGTCCCGGATTAGCCTGTGTAATCCGGGACGGCACTTTCCGCCTACAGTGTATTTATGTTTAAAAGAGAAAACCGGTCTTAATGCATGTGCGTTAAGTGTCGTCCCGGATTAGCCTGTGTAATCCGGGACGGCACTTTCCGCCTACAGTGTATTTATGTTTAAAAGAGAAAACCGGTCTTAATGCATGTGCGTTAAGTGTCGTCCCGGATTAGCCTGTATAATCCGGGACGGCACTTTCCGCCTACAGTGTATTTATGTTTAAAAGAGAAAACCGGTCTTAATGCATGTGCGTAAAGTGTCGTCCCGGATTAGCCTGTGTAATCCGGGACGGCACTTTCCGCCTACAGTGTATTTATGTTTAAAAGAGAAAACCGGTCTTAATGCATGTGCGTTAAGTGTCGTCCCGGATTAGCCTGTGTAATCCGGGACGGCACTTTCCGCCTACAGTGTATTTATGTTTAAAAGAGAAAACCGGTCTTAATGCATGTGCGTTAAGTGTCGTCCCGGATTAGCCTGTGTAGTCCGCACTGTGTAATCCGGGACGGCACTTTCCGCCTACAGTGTATTTATGTTTAGAAGAGACTTAAGATGTTTCTCGAATATGGACCCTGGTTGTTAAACAAGCAAAATATATGCTTACACCTCGTTTAATTATGTTCTGTACTTTTAATTTTCCACTATGACACGAGTCGTTTAGTTAGATTCTGTCCAGGGGTCGTATTCCAGAAACATCTTAGGTAAAATCTTATCCTTAGCCTTAAAACCATCATTTTTCTTAAACATTTTATTCCATGTATACATGAAATTCTGCTAAATGTTCACTAATTATCAAATTATTATTAACAAATATTTACTTAACTGTAATTGGATTTATTAATTTCAGTGTAGTTTAAAAAAATATTACCTTAGAAAAATTGGAACTTAAGTGAAAATATTTTAAGATCAACTTAAAGATGTTTCTGGAATATGGCTGGCTCCTGGGAAGCTTCATTCCCTTTGATGAAATTTTGTAGTTATCGCATAGATTATTAAACAAGCAAATATTATTTGTATAATTTATTAATTATGATCTCTACTTTGCCGGGTCCGGCTAGCTCAGTTGGTAGAGCGCTAGACTGTCAATCCGGGGATCGTGAGTTCGAGCACAGGCTAATCCAGGACGGCATTTTTTGCTCTTGTGGTATTTTCTGGTTATAAGAATGTCTCGTCTAAACATAAATCCACTGTAGGCGAAAAGTGTTGTCCAGGATTAGCCCGTGCGGACTGCACAGGCTAATCCTGGACGACTCATTACGCATATGCATAAAGCCCGGTTTTCCCAGGACACGCCGTATATATACTTGAAATTTGGTACAGCATGTTATATTTTTCGGTAAATATAATTTGTGTCGATATTATATTACACACTACTGTGTAATGTTAACTTTGTGATAGAAGTAGACCCTGTAAGTATTCAGGACGTTAAGTAGTTTAGCATTAAAATCACATATGACGTCATATTGCGTTACACACATATACGCAGTATATTGCAACTATTATACAATCTATTTCTAGTGCCACCGTCGTCACGTGACCCACAAGTACGCCCTCACGGATGATCCAGATGACCTCAGTTACAATCGCTCATGGGTACGCACATAAAAATACAATACAACTAACATCTGAAAATAATGATTAACGTTTTAACGTTTAAATTTACATGGACTTTAGGTCGTGGTATGCATGACAACCTTGCCCTTGTATTATACTTGTAATACTAAATACAGAGCACTTATTGAATGATGTGTTGTTTTCGTTTACTATGTTATTCCTATGTACGAAGATTAAATCAATAAACATTTGCATATTAAGTTGTTTCTAGAGTTTAATAACGTCAAGTTATTCTTAACCTATTTATTTTCGCTCGATTATTTCGAAAGCCTATGACTCTTCCTGAGTCCGTTTTCCGAGTCCGTTTCCCGAGTCCGTTTCCCGAGTCCGTTTCCCCAGTCCGTTTCCCGAGTCCGTTTCCCGAGTCCGTTTCCTGAGAAGAACAAGTACTTAAGAAACATCATTCGAACGCTCCCTGGGTAGGGATAGAACTCACGACCTCCCGATCGCAAAGCCGACACCATATCCCATCCATCACACCTCCGCGACCTTGTTAAGTTAAACGTAAGTTTTAGAACGCACAATGATAACGTTAATGGACGTAAAATGCACACTGTTTTGACTGTACGGTACTCCTCTAGGCCTCAGACAGCGTTCCCCAGTCCGAATACGACAACAAGATCGTCATCTCTACCGAGAAACAGCCTAGCAGACCGAACGTGAGGAACCCCTCGCCGTTCTACAGCCTCACTGACGCCGACCTCGTGGACGGAGCGAACGGAAGTGGCGGCTATAGCGACACCAATACCGAGCCTGTCGACCCGGTAGGTGTCGCTCATAAGAAAATGTAACATCTTGTAATGGTAAATTTTCAGATGATGCAGCTTGAAACATGTATATCTTCATTATCATTAGTTTTAACATGAGATGATTTGTTTATGATGATGACGATGATGATGATGATAATGTCGACAATAAATTTGACGACAACAGCGATTCCGACACTGATGATAAAAGTGATGATGATGATGATGATGATGATGGCGAATACGACGACGACGATGATGATGGTGATCATGATAACTTTGATGGTGACGGTAATGGGGACAACGTTGGTGATAAAGATGATGAGAAATTTGATAACGATCTTGTATATGATACTGTTAATGATGACGCTGATGTTGATAATGACGATGACGATGATGATGGTTCGTTTTCCGTTCTTTCCACAGAATAAAGTTACGGTCCTCTGACGAAATAAATAGCGTAGTGTTATAAATAAATTACAAACCATTGTAAGTATGTAACTAGCACGTGCATTTTGCCACGCAGTTGTTGTTGTTGTTGGTTTGTAGTCGATTAACACCTCCCAGAATACTAATATTATGTAATCCGTTACCTTTCCTTGATAGTATTCAGGGTTTCACATTTGTATATGCTTCTTTTTTTTCTTATCACTGTTAACGTATTGCTACCTGGTAAAAACTAGACGTACAAGTATTAGTTAGGAATTAAGTATAAGTAATATTACATGTTCGCATAGTATGGAACTTTGGTGTATTTTGTAAACAGGTACTATATCAAACTGTGTAACATTTCTTCGGGATTTTTCTATTGAAAATATATCATGTATGAAAACTAAAGTTTACATTTTAAGATCTATATTTTTAATACATAGCTGCGAAGTGCGGACTTTTAAATATATTAAAACAAATACAAAGAGGTTATTTATAAATATGCATTATAGAAAACCTAAAAAGCGACCCTTCATCAGCAAATGGCTACATGTTCGATTATGCAACTATCAATATTTTCCCCCAGGGAGCGGCGGGCTGACCCAGGAGAATTTGACTAAATTGATTTTGTTGGGGTGTTTTCCCCCACCCTAGAGCCAAGCATTTTTGTCTAAATCCCCACAGTGGGGGGGGGGGTATGCTTGTTGTATCAAATTAATATTACCGAGATCTAAAATCTGACGAAAGTCTATTTCCGGCAACCCGGAATCGTTCGGCGCGTCAAATTCCCGCCTTTCAGTCTAAAGTCCGATATGCCCGCCGCTCACCCCTCCCTGGGGAAAATATTGATAGTTGCATTAATGTTATTATGATTGATTTACAACTTGTTTTCGGATATCAAACTTTATCTTCTTTGTTTTCTTTAATACACCGCAACGTGTTTTTGTCTAATTCTTTAATAAGACATAATGCAACTTTAAATGTTTCTGTTTTACTGAATACGGACACAAGTTGCTTAGCATCGTTACATATCCATAGCTTGCTTAATCAAATTATATTACTTCTGATTCTTTATTCCATAACTTCTTTGACCGGGACACAATTTTCGTTTACTGAAAGCCAGACGTGCTTATAAGCCTCCTTTGCACATATGCTGATGGGCCCTTGTGGCTTTCAATGGACGAAATATCGTGCTATTTTTTCGTATGGTCAATATTTTACAGCGAATTTAGCCCTATATAAAAAGCAACACTCAATTCGTCGAACGGCTTATTAATTAGACTAAATTCCTTACTGACTGGGGTTTTAGCACGGCTTTTCGAAGAAAAGCAAGCTATTCTACTCGCCCCGGCGTCGGCGTCGGCGTCCGGTCTAGGTTAAAGTTTTTCGGTAAGCTAGTTTTTCAGGAATGGCTTTAGGGATTTCAATCATACTTAAAATTTATTCCCCATATTTATAGGCCAAGTAAGGTGACTCTAGTTTGAAATTTGTCAAAATTACGGGCCTTTTTACACTTAGAAATTTTATATATAAGCTATTTGGATAGGTTAAAGTTTTTCGGGAAGCTAGTTTCTTAGGAACTCTCTAGTTTAAAATTTGTCAAATGTATGGGCCTTTTTACACTTTACACAAATTTTATATTCCCGCGGGTGGGGTGGCGGCTTCAACTTTTCATTTCCATTTTCTAACTCGGAAATGAATCTTCATACAAAGATACCATATAGTAATAATTTACTTGGGATTGCATTTGGGGTGGGGTCAAGGTCAAGGTCACTGTTGCTGAGAAAAACGTTTCTGCTCAATTACTCGAGAACATATTAATAATAATGAAATAATAATAACTTAATTTTTAGAGACCGTATAGCGAGACATCGCATGATTTTGCATATGGGGTCGGTGGGGTCAATGTCAAGGACACAGTTTTTAAAATTAGAAAAATGCTTTCCACTCAGTAACTCGAGCAATTAACTTCGTTTAATTGGCCCCAACTATCCATAAAGTTTGTTGTAGATAAAAATGCCAGTAACTCTGACAAGCATAAAACATGTCGAGCGCGCTGTCCTTCGACGCCTCTTGTATATTATCGCACTAATCTTGTATATATCCTTCACCTATTAACACTTTTCCCTTCTAACAACTCCCAAACCATGTGACTGATCATGTGATCATGTCACATGTGATCATGTGACTGAAAAAAAACCCGTTTCTTTAACATATATAACAGGTATGGTTTAACCCTTGGTATGTGACTATTTGAGCAGATTTCATACATATAAACACATTTCTCATATTTAAGTCATTTTCAAGATTTTAAGTCATTCGTTAAAATGTAGAGATCTGCTATTAAATATAAATTGATGTAAAACAACCAGAGCATCATAGCAGGCTTTTGTTCAAAATAATATACATGTACATGTAGTGGTACGAGAATATACTTACATTACCATTTTATATAATCATATCATCTAAATAATTAATAATATATTCTATATTTTTTTGTTTAATTTATTTGAGTATTTAATATTTATGCATGCATTCAAGTATTTATGTATTTCTACATTTGTGCATGGATGCATTTTTTTGGATGTGTATTTATCTACTTAATGAGTTATTAACTGTTTAACTATTTATTTATGTATTTAGTTACGCAATTATTTATTCTTATCTAAATATATATCATATATTATTGATTACGTTATAATCAATGTATAATATACGTGTACCCTATTTGTACCCTATTTTAATACATGCATTAACGCGTGTCTGTATGCATTTATTTATTTATTTTGTACAGGATACGGAAGTATGGCCACCGCCTTGCAATGGTCAAACAAGCCGAAGAGTTCTATATTTCTGTGACAACACAAAAACATTCTATGACCACGAGACAGACACTTGGGAGACATGGATGTAGTGTCCTGTTACTATTTTTAGATAATCTATTAATACTACGTGTTCAAATGGTTGAAAAGGAAACCCCTTTGGGATTTTCATAACTATTTATAGAATTGTTGTGTCACACGTATGAAAAAATGTGAAACAATGGACAATGTATCTAGGTTTTTAAAACCTGTTGAAATTCTAGATAGGAAATAATGTACATAATAGTGTATGTGTGTGTAAATATCTAATTGTACGATAACATCATACTCGGATAACAAAAAGTACGGAAGCCGTTTATATATATGTCATATCAATATTGTATATGTATTCAAAAGTGACTTTTGTGTGTACGTGTATTATGTATTGTTCAATTTATTAATCACGTGTTATTTAAATAATACAATGCGCAATTTGTAAATAATTTGCATGTCACACGTTTATCTTTTATATGTTATGATGATATTAATGTGTGCTTTATTTTGTTCATTGAATTTAAGATACTGATTCGTTATACCTTTGTATAAGCAGCATACTACAGTATTTACAGTTAAGTAACAAAACTTAAGTAACATTGTTTTACATGTATGTTATATTCAGATGTGTAGAAACAATCTTAAATTGAGTTATGTCAAATAATTATTTTTATGTTGATAATTACCAACTACAAAGTATTCAAATAGCATTTCATTTGTTGAAAAGATAATATACATTCCAGTTTCGTCTATTGTTTTTGGTGTTTAATTAAATTGTATTAAAGTTTTAAAGTTTTATGATTGTTAAATGATATTATTAAATGTTCGCCAGCATTACCCCTCTATTGTTCAGTGCGTGTGTGTTCTCATAGAAATTATATGTAATTCATTTGTTTCGCTTGAGTGAAATTTCCATTATTGTATTTTTCACAAACATTTTGCTTAACTGTACAGCATAACTTTAAAAAAAAAGAAATAAAAAAATACGGAGGAAAAGCTCGCTTTTACCATAGTTTTCTGGCAAACATGAAAAATTGCATATTAAAATTAATAAAAAAATATGTACTCGTATTAGCAACGGCATTCACATACAGGTATTTCGTTATAATTTACTTTATAATGTTTGCAATAATAGTTTGGGATATTATTATTATATTGGAATTAATTATGACTGCTTGAAATTCAGAAAGTATTGTACATAATATTGTTGTTTTAAGTAATAATTGCTATGTATGCCAGTAAGCACCGATTTGTTGATAATTCTAATTTTGAGTTTTGTGCTTATCATTAGTAGCGAGTTTAGTCAATCTCATTAAATCCATCTCCAGTCTGACGCTACAATATTATCCGCTGGCTGGATCTAATGACTTCGCATCAGGGGTCACGTTCAGACGACCGTTTCATGAGCCAATCAAATTGTTGCCTTTAAAATGTTGTGGTTTAACTTTATATACAGAAACCACAAAAACTATGCCCACAATTAACGTGAACTTCGGACGTTTACTCGCCTAAGGTGCCACTATATCCATCGTTATCCACGTGAACATTAACTGTAAATGATTTATTCCCGAGGAGCCGCTGGAAATGCATAACTTTTTTAAAACCCGTAGCCAAACTTTGCTGTGCAAAAAAGCAATTTCAATGGGCGCAGTAGGACTGTTAGTTCATCGTTCGAAAGGTCATTTGACTGTGACCCGTTATCTTCAGATCCTTCAATGTTAGGATTTGATTTTAATAAGATTTTTTTTATATTTATTTATAAATTGAAAAAATGTATTTTTATAAATCTACGTCACCATTTAATGTCTCAATGATGTCAATGCAGATCAAATATTGCTAATATATAACCTTATTGAAATGTAATATATGGAAGTTGCCTGTACACATTGTGCGTGACACTATCTATGTATAAACTAACAATATAAATATATTTGTTAAAGGCGTTTAGAAGTAAATGTATTGGGAAATAATGAAAACAATATATTATTATTTCGTTCAAAACATTTATTATCAATACTATATTTTGTTTACTATAACTTAAATTGATATTAAGAACTTATATGTGCGCATTTGTTTCAATTAATACGATTGTCTTTACATTTTTTAAACATTTTGTTACAGGTTCTTTAATTTAATAAATACATCAATTAATATATTATTACAGGATTATTCTAAGTCAGAGACCGTCTTCCAGAAACATCTTAGGTGTATCTTAAAATATTTTCACTTAAGTTACAAATTTCAAAATGTGATATTTTAAAAACTA
This sequence comes from Congeria kusceri, assembly GCA_027627225.1. Classification (NCBI taxonomy): domain Eukaryota; kingdom Metazoa; phylum Mollusca; class Bivalvia; order Myida; family Dreissenidae; genus Congeria; species Congeria kusceri. The sequence goes on along the minus strand of CM051026.1, from coordinate 73,846,818 downwards.
CGTATTCATTTGTAAATCTTTTTATATTTATATATACAAAAAATAATATTATAGGTTGTAATTAATAACAACTCAGCACAATGCACTGTAAAAACGAAATAAACAGTTCAATAAAATGTTCTTTTTAAGGTTAAGAATACGATATTACTTAAGATGGTTCTGGAATACGGCCCCAGTTACAATACGGCCCCAGGTACAGGCCCCAGTTACAATCCGGCCCCAGTGACAGGCCCCAGTTACAATACGGCCCCAGTTACAATACGGCCCCAGAAGTAAAACTTGTCTCAATTCTATGTGATAAGTATATATCTATATTTGTTTTACCTGGTACATTTTACCTATACGCAAGTTCAAGTTTTAGAGAATACTAGGTTAGTGTTGAATCACGATAAGTTTACTTAAGCGAGGCTTAGAAAACCTGAACCACGTGGCTTGAACTAACACCGTAAACATTGTGCCGTCGTGTTGCTCAAGTAAAACGTGTATTGTATGAATCGTAGTTTTATCACCGGTCATAAATTAAACCGTTTACGTGTTTCGGAACCACTCGGGGAAGTCCGTAAACGTTCGTTAGACTCTCCGATAATTTACAGGACGTACTCGGAATAAATTACGGACGAACACGGAAAGTACCGATTGATTCCGAGACATATATGATGTGTGTAAATATGTTGGCCGTTTCCACTAACAATTTGTTCACTTATATATATATATATATATATATATATGTGCCTTACATAATGTTACTTACCATTATCAATAAATATTCAATGTGTTTGTATTCGCATAATAAACCGTGTATGTTTTGAAATCATATCAGAGCAAAAATACCGTATCTTCTATTTTATTTAGAATACTGATACGCTCATTTTGCTTTGCCTGCTGATCTGTATACACACATGTATGTTTTACAAAATGGAATAAGAGAAATTGTGTAACATACAGCTTTGCCTGCTGATCTATATATAAATGTAATATACTATGTTTTACAAAATGGGATAAGAGAAATTGTGTAACATATAAGTGTGCATGTTATAATGTTAAACAATAATTTTGATATGCATGTAGATTTGTGTTTGTATACGACGAAATATATCAAACTGGAATATTATATTTTATTACTCACCAAATAAATTAAAGTTCAAATAACCAAGTTGTCAGCGTTTTATGTTTAAATCCGGTCGTGTAAAGCTTTAAATTAACAAGTAGACCAAAAAAGATCGCTCCGCCTTTCTGTTTGTCCAAGGTTGTTTGTCCAGGGATTTGAAGTAAATCGATAGGATTGTGCAACCATGTGCTATTATTTACACTACTGAAATATGAACCCATAATTGGTCTACTCAGTCCTTGATTAACAAGTATATACTGATCAATTATATACGAGCGGACGATTTGTCAAAATAAAGCTAATAGGTGGTAGAAGTAAGTAAGTAACTAAGCAAGTAAATATTTATTAGCGTGACATATGCATTTGATAAAGTGTGATATACATTTTATGACAAAAACATAGGATATATGCTAGCATCCGGCCCTGTGGGCTTATAAGTCACCGTGGATATTTAATCTAAATAAAGATCTGTGTGAACTGGTACAAGTAAATTAACAATAATCAAAGAAAATCATTGAACAAAATTTATATATATATATATCTTGTATTGAGAACATTGGTACTATGGTGAATAATGCACCTATCAATATTTTCACCCGGGGGGGGGGGGGGGCGGCGGGCTTATTGTGTGTGGTCTAATTCCCCACCCTAGAGCCAATCATATTTGTCTTAATCCCATCAGTGGGAGATGCTAAATGTCTATCAAATGGCCCGGGGGCCTTTATTACAGGGATCTAAAATCCGACAAAGTACCCCGCGACCCGGAATCAATCGGAATGTCAAATTCCCGCCTGGCGGGAATCACTTTCAGTCTAAAGAGCTCTACATGCCCGCCGCTCCCCCCCCACACCCCGGGGGAAAAACATTGATAGGTGTATATATTGGGATGGAAAATTTGGTTGAATTGAGAACATTAGTACAATGGTGAATAACAGCTTGCATGAAACGAGATACACAGGCATCTTTGCATAAATGGTACTTGTGAGATACAATAATTATTAATGATTTTGCTACTAAACACAATTAGTATTTCGTAGTCAATGGCCACATGTATTTGACTCGTTGCTATGAATGAGACCAAGTTTGAGAAACTCTTATACGAAATTATTAAAGTTATGAATGACTTCGTAGCAGTGCTTCAGATAAGCTTTTGTAATGGGGGTAAATGTCTACAAATTTGGGAGTAAATGTACACTCTCCAGAATTTATGGGGGTTAATGTACGCGTACTTCCAAAAATTTGGGAGTAGATGCACACTCTCCAGAAATTATTGGGGTAAATGTACAGTCCATGTAGGATAACAGGTGGTTAATTTACATCCAACAAAACGTTACAATATGTGAAAAAAAAAAAAGTATTATAATTATAATCATTATAAATGTAGCAACACTATTTACATAAAATAATTTTAATAGTAAGAATTCGGAACAGTTTAAGACTTTGATTGCTAGCCTAGCTACTGAACCATGTGCACATTCGGATAGGCAGGCCTGTCAAAGCCTCCATCTTCTGTCTTCCAATCACGAATATTTGACGTTAAGTAAGCGAACATGATAACAATAATGCGTAAATGTACCTCCAAATTTCTCTGCGTATATGTGCACCCAAAACTTTATTTTCTCTGCGTATCTTCCAAACTTGTGTGCGTAATTTGAGCGTGTACGCGCCTTATCTGGGCCTCTGTAGTACTAAGTATGAATTACTTAACCATAACAACGCGTCAAATGCCTCGTCTATGACATACATCTGCGCCGAAGCTGACATTATTTAGAGGCGCTACACAGTCAACTATACATACGGAAGCCCTGAATGCCATTTTGACTAAGTTCTACGGACTAAAGCGTTATGACGTTCGACGTTTTATTTGATTCCGTATATACTTCTACTTTATACGCTCGCGCATATAAAATCGTAAATACATTCATGACAACTCGATACGGGACTTTGGTGATCTTCACAATGTAAGATCTGATGACGACCTATACAATTCTCTGTTCTATATCACAACTAGGGAAGGGTCTTGGACAAAACAAGTCCAAGCCCTGGGGCCATATCCACAAAGCGCCTAAGGAAACTCTTAACTTAAGTCATATTTAAAGGGACTTGTTCACAGATTTTTGCATTTTTGAAGTATGCCATTAAATGTATTAACTTGACAGATTAAAGCATCGGAACTAAAAAAAACTCAAGTATAATAACAAGAAAAGTATTTAGAAAAGAAAATGAAAAGAAAAAAGGTCCCTCCAGGGCTCGAACTCAGAACCTCTGGATTAAAAGGCTTTCGCCTTACCACTCGGCCTTTCTGACTTATTATTATTTACTTTATGCAAGTGTTCCACGTGATGTTAACAGTTTCAACGCAAACAACAGAAACACTCCAAATTATTCCATCGTTTAGCGTTACAAACGCTTTTTAGTTTCAACTGATGATTACTCATAAACGAAACTGTTTTGGCAGTATATTTCTAGGTCCGTAGTGCTATTTTGCTCCCTTGTACACACCGTTGTTTTATCTTTTGGAATCGGTGACAAAAAGTTGAAAAATTCCAATTCTTCAATCTGTGAACAAGTCCCTTTAAGGGAAAATTTCAAAATAAAGTTTCCATGAGTAAATCAATATTTTATTTTTTTTATGGTAAAATAAGAAACATCTGTTGATTCTTTACCAGATTAAAAACATTTAAGACACAATAAATTTTAAATAAACCATCCACAGAAAGTTTTAAATAAACCAGCCACAGACTTAAGAAATTTTATGATTTTAAGAAATGTTCTCAAGTTTTCCATAAGGAAGGACCTTTGTGGATATGGACCTGCTTCTCAATAGGGGCAGGCGGAAACTTGGTGATCTTTCACATTTTCTTACAGTGTGGTAAATACAACATTTGAATCATTCAGTTTATTGATTCTTAATAAAAGATTATAAAAAGTACTTATTGAACGTGTTCTATGCAATGCCGATCGCAAAAATAGCATCTATATACTTCCACTGCAGTGTCTCTTAACCACTTTATTTGCTAATTTTGAGCGAATTAAGAATAATAACGGCAAATTTCTACTAGCTTTTTTAATGAAACGGTTATTATTAAAGTTTGTTTGGTCTAGCGTTGTGTGGGATACAACAGATGAAACCCACCAATCCAATGTTGTGCGTTGTGTGGGATACATACCCACCAATCCAATGTTGTGCGTTGTGTGGGATACAACAGATAAAACCCACCAATCCAATGTTGTGACCAGTACAATTGCCAGTCACTTTCGCAGTTTATTATGTCATTTCGTGTGGAGATTGTATTACCGGTTATGCGGAAACCGGATTAACAGAGACAGAAATGTGGATAAGGGGTCTCTAAAGACTATATATAGTGATAGCTATAAAACACAAGCACAAGAAAGGCTACAGTGTACCATGACCATTCTAACCGGATATGAATGTTATCATAGTGGTATCGAGAGAAACATACAACTTAGTCTTTAAATAGTTCCAGGTAAATACAATTCACGCTACACAGGAATGCGAGAAGGAAACACATAGTCCGATATGGTGACCACTAATCACCTCACATGAACCCGGCAGGAATCGAACACGATCGAGTCTAGATGGGAAGCAAATGTAGAAATCACTACGATAGGCGGGGAGCTCACAGCTCATATTTGTGTCATCCGCTTTATACATGGCTGGTAAGCTCAGTCCTCAACGATAGTGTCTTCCTGCACTCATCTTGCATTGACATGTTCTTAGTGTGCAATCTTCACGATTACCCAGTGGACCAAGGAAAGAGTTCATCAAATTGTTGCTCGGTCAAAAATTTTAAGTTAACTGGACCGACGGTCCATCAGTTTAAAGGTGCTTCGGTCATCTAAAAAATCGCTGTTAAAACAAGAAAACAAATCTTTTTCACCTATTGACAGCCTAAAAGCCACCATTGTTTTTAATTACTTCTAAAACAGTTTGAATACAAAAGAGTGAAAGAAAAACCAAAAATATATGGTCCTCTTCATTGTAGCCCGGCCCAGTCTTTATGTCTTACTGGACCGACAGTCCACAATTTATTCGTGACGACTGAGTGTGTGTAACAATTAACAATTTGTTAAACGTATCTCTCAATCTTATCACAGTGGTCTACCATGGTCTCTTTCTTTGACTGGGATCCGGCCCTTTAGACATGATACTAACGAAGTAACATATTAATGGGTGCCGGTAAATTCGGTAAATCACTAGATCAGTAAAATGATTTTATATAGCAAAGGCTTATGTGAGTTCGGTAAATTGATTTTTAATAGGTGTTATTTACACCTTGTCGCCGGAGGTGTTAGCATGTTTTTAACACATGGGCCAACGTTTCCGCACTTGCTAACGACATCCATGCGTATGTAATTTATGATGAGATAATTAAACTTTTTTGCTGATACTAACGAAGTAACATATTAATTATGTAGTTATTTTAATGTGTTGTTTTTATACAATATAGATTACTTACACTATGATTTTTATATCAACGTTGATTTTTATTACCCGTGGCACCGTATCCACACTGCATCCTATATACATGTGTTGTGTTTCGAGAAAAATAAAAACTGTGATAAACTTTGTTAAGCAGTGTGGTCGGACAATGGTTTTTAACTAGTAATAAATGGGATGAAAGTCTGAGAAATGAATTTACACGTGGTATAATCTCAAAATTGCCTTTATTTAATTCTTTAACACTAAGCACAGATTTTGTTGATAGAGATTCTGTTAACATCTGTATAAACAATTTTACCAAAGAGATCCGTGATGTTGCTGATCCTCTTTTTTGTAAGATAGTTCATTATAGTGTATATAATTGTAAAAGTGTTTCCAAAAAATCTGAATGATTCGACGCAGAATGCTTTGAAGCTAAACAAACATATATCACAGCTTTAAATAAATATAACTTTAATAAAAGTGATATTAATAGAAAAGATATGATTGAATGTAAGGGGCGTTATAAAAAATTAGTGAAACGAAAAAAGTGGAAATGTGATGTTAATAAGATGAAAAAAATTGAAAGCTTACGACATTCCAAACCTACAGATTTTTGGAAACATTTTAGAAAGAATAAAAATAATTGTAATAATAATATAAGCAATGAAGGCTTTTTTGAATATTTCAAAACTTAAGCCAAAACTTTCCAAATGTTTTTAATGAAAACGCAAAATATTTCTGTAGCAATAATAATAATACCAATACTTATAATACTAATAATAATGTAAATACTACTACTACGGCTACTACTTCTACTACTACTACTACTACTACTACTACTACTAATAATAATAATAATAATAATAATAATAATGACGATGATTGTATTTTTGATGAATTGGATGTACCAGTTACAATCCGTGAAGTAGAATCCGTTATACATAACCTGAAAAGGAATAAATCATTTGCAGCGGATCAACTCTTAAATGAATACTTTACTGAATCATGTGATATTTTAGCTGCGCATTTAGTCGATATTTTTAACGGTATCCTTAATTCGGGCATTTATCCAGACTCATGGATGAATGGACTTACTGTACCTATTTTTAAGAAAAATGACCCCATGGATGTTAACAATTACAGAGGCATTACGTTGAATAGTTGCTTTTCCAAAATATTCACTGGTATCATTAATAAACGTGTCTCAAAATGGGCTGCCGATAATAATATAGTAAGTGATGCACAATTTGGTTGAAAAAAAAGGGAGTTCCACAGTAGATGCTATATTCGTGTTAAATGCAATAATTAATAAAATATTAAATGAAAATGGGAAACTATCATGTGCGTTCATTGATTTTAAAAAGGCATTCGATAGTATATGTAGGAATGGTTTATGGTATAAATTATTTAAACTTGGACTGAGAGGTAAAACTTTACGGGTAATACGGGATATGTACTCAAACGTGCGCGCATGCATAAAAGGATGTAAATCGTATTCAGAATTCTTTGAATGCTCTATAGGTTTAAAACAAGGCGAAGTAATGTCCCCAATATTGTTTTCTCTCTTTTTAGAAGACCTAGAATTATTCCTTTGCGACGATGTTAATAGTGGCGTATCCATAGATGATCTTACATTTATTTTAATGATGTTTGCAGATGATATGGTTATCCTTGGGAAAACCCCAACAGATCTCCAACATAGTCTAAATCTTTTACAAAATTACTGTCATACGTCGGGACTTGAAGTAAACCCGGACAAAAGTAAAGTTTTAGTATTCAGAAAACGGGGTCCTTTAAAGCTTGATGAAAAGTGGTTTTACAATAAACTCCCATTAGAAACTGTAGACAATTTCAACTATTTAGGAACTATTTTTAACTATACAGGTTGCTTCATACTTAATTGTGAAACCATTTCTGGTAAAGGACTACAGGCTCTAAATACCCTTACGAACAATATCAAAACAGCCCTATTAAAATCTAGTACCATATGTCAATTATTTGACGCATTTGTAGGGTCAGTATTGAGCTACGGTTGTGAAGTATGGGGTTTTGGCAAATCTGCAAAAGTAGAGAATTCATCTAAAATTTTGTAAAACCCTTCTTTAAGTAAAACAGTCTACATGTTCAATGGCTGTTTACGGAGAACTTGGCCGATATCCACTGTATATCACTAGACACACACGCATTATTAAATATTGGTTAAAAATATTAAATAACGACAATATTATTATTAAGAAGTTATACCAAGCATTGTTAGATGATTGCATTAAAGGTAAATCTAACTGGTCAACCAATGTTAAATCTCTTTTAGATAGTAGTGGTTTCTCATATATTTGGGTTACCCCCTATTTAGTTAATACGAATAGTTTCCATCTAGATTTTAAACAAAGACTGCTAGATCAATTTAAACAGGCGTGTTATACTGCTGTTAATAACAGTCGAACTTTGTGCACTTATAAGCTGTTTAAAACTGATTTTGACTTTGAATATTATCTTGATAAAGTACCATTAAGATATCGCATTGCATTATCTAAACTGAGAGTGTCATCTCACCAATTAAAAATAGAAACAGGCCGACACGGCAATAACAGAATCGAACATTGTAAAAGATATTGCACTTTTTGCAATAAAATTGATTTGGAAGACGAATATCATTTTATATGCATTTGTCCTCAGTATAGTGACATTCGGAAGACATATACAAGTAAATATTACTATACTAAACCTAGTGTGGTCAAATTTATTAGCCTATTTAAATCAAACAATTATAAAACAGTATTGAATTTGTGTAAATATACATACCATGCTTTTAACAGACGAAAAGGTATGATTAATACTGTACAATAGTTGCAATAATTTGTTGTTCTCTACAGTTGCATATATTAGTGTACATATTGTACATTCTTTGATTAAGCTGTCTCGTATGTTTGTCTTATGTTTTCGTATGAAATCGACAAGTCCCTCCTCTGGGCAAGTACTTTATTAAAACACATTTGTTGTAACTTTCTCTGGATTTTGTTTTTTGCTATGCGAACTAGAAATAATAAATGTTATTTGTTTTATATACATATTAGAATTATAAACTGTGTATATATGTACATATGTTATAAGGTGTCATGTGACTATTATTATCATTCATTGGATCATGTTACGAAAAACATGTATATGTTTAAGTAACGAAATAAATAAGTTGAATCTTGAATCTTTAACCGAAGTCCCGAGGGTAAACAACTTAACATCGTCGTCATGTACTTCACAATACAATTAAACATAATGTGGATGACTGTATTCTTGATTTTTTTTTCATATTGTAACTGACTGTATTCCTGAATCCTCAGATGTGCCAATATGTGTTTGCTATGTGTGTATATCGTGTATTTGCTAAGCGTGCGTACGCGAGTGTGTGTTTTCCTATTTAGTCAATGTGCTGATTTTTTCTGTGAAAATGATAAGATATACATATAGTTCGATTTAAACAAATTGTAAATAAAAATAATATATATTAGTTTTTAATGTCGATGTGCTTATTATCTTAATGTGAAAATGTGTTATGATATAGTTCATATTAAACAACTAATAAATAAATAAAATGTATTTTTTAAATTGTTATGATTATGACAAATAAAATAAACAATTTAGATATAGTGTATATTGTCTTTTACTATCTTACCACCTTTCAGTTTACAAAGACCTCTTGTTATTAACACCTATTAAAAATCAATTAAAATTAAATTTACCGAACTCACCCAAGCCTAATATATATATTAAGGTTTAAGACAGGGGGAGATAATGTCATCGATACTATTTTCACTTTTCGTAGATGATTTAGAAATGTTTCTGCAAAATAGACATAGTGCTGGAATTAATCTACAAGATATTTGTTTGATTTTATTGCTTCTTGCAAATGACATGGTTGTAATTGGTAAAACGCCTGAAGATTTACAAATGTCTCTAAATTGTCTATATGACCATTGTAGTACATGGGGCTGACAAGTCAATATAGCAAAAACCAAAATTGTTGTTTTCCGTAAACAAGGAGGTACAAAACGTAATGAGAAGTGGATGTTCGGAAATGAATATACCTAGACATGGTTAACGATTTTATCTACCTAGGTGTAACACTGAATTGTACTGGAAATTTTAATCTTAATACTAATACTTTGCGTGGTAAAGGTTTAAAGGCACTAAACACACTGTAATCAAATTTGAAAACATATGATTGTAAACCAAAGTTAGCTTTGCAGTTATTTGATGCTTTTATTTCGCCAATTATTACAAACTCATGCGAAATTTGGGGTTTCTCTAAGTCTAGCGAGTTAGAAAAATTACACCTAAAATTCTGCAAGGCTATTCTTGGTATCAGAAAATCAACTTCAAATGTTGCCGTTTACGGCGAACTTGGTAGATACCCCTTATATATTAGCAGATATGTACGCATTATCAAATATTGGTTTAAACTTATTAAAAGTGACAATATAATACTGCGATCAATCATGAAAGATAGTCTGACTGATTTAAATTTAATAAGATAAATTGGTTTGGAAAGGTTAAGGACCTACTTACTAGATATGGATTTAATTATGTTAGGGCTAATAACTCACAAATCAATGAAAGTAATGTTTTGTCTTTGTTTAAGCAATGAGTTATTGATGAATACTTACAAGAGTGTCAAAGTGATGTAGATGATAATAGAGTTTTGATTGTTTATAAAGCCATAAAAACAACATTTTCATTTGAATCATAATTGGAAACAATCGTATCAAGTAATTTGAGAGAACAGAGATTACAAAATTACGTCTTGGTGCACATAATCCGAGAATACAAACTGGTAGATACGATCAGGTAAATAGAAATATGCGTCTTTGTCATTTATGTCAATATAATGAAGTGGAAGATTAATTCCACTTCTTGTTGCAATGTACTACATTCGTTCAAATAAGAGAAAATATATTTTAAAAAAAACTATTATATAATCAGGCCTAGTATGTTTAAACTCACGCAATTGCTAAATAAACAGAATAAAAGTGAATTAATTAATATGATATTCATGTTGTTATTGTTATATAATTGTTGTTTACTTCAATGGACATACGAAAACAGTTCCATTTTAACTATATGTACTATCCTTATGTGTGAAAATGCAAGTTTCATTTATATCTTGTCAAGTTCATCCTGTTCTAGAAATATTAAAATAAATGATCACTTACTATAATGTATAATGTATTATTGTTAAACAACAGAAACTGTAAAGTTTATGTGAAATAAAATTCTGTTCTGTTCTGTTCTATTTACCGGAATTACTGTAAACCATTTGTATTACGACCGCGGAACCAGTCTACTTAGTCCAAAACGAAAATTGATTAGTGTCATGTAACCTTTTAGTGCTTTTATATTTATTGTTTTGTAACCTTAAAAGCTTTCGTACCTCCGAATTCAGAAGAGTTAGTTTATTATTTTCCAGTTACGAGCGATATATTTTAAGGTAATTTGTGTTCATTTGTTTATCTGGCAGGTTGAAGCTCAACCAATTAAATAGATTTAATATGTTGCACGCATTTATTTTGCAGATTGCAGTTGTCGTTTTATTTGTGTGAAGTGTATTTACAAAATTTCACATCAAATGATCAACTGCAAGGGCGTCAGCAATGGGGCGGCAGAGGCGTCGGCCGACGCCCCAATATTGCGGCAAGTGATTGTCATGTTTAAATTCCGCCGTCCCTTCTCGGTCATTGGAAAATCGCGCGTCCCCTATCGTGTAAAGTCTGTTGATGTTCCTCATGGTCAATTAAATGACCATCCATCATGCTGGCCCCTAATCCATGTCAATCAGAGGCCCATGTGTCATATACTGTTCATCTGTATTCTCGCGGTACTTAACCTTTAAGAAAATATTTGGAGCAAAAAACAACTAACAAAATATTTTCTTTCAATAGCATGCTATAAATTGAACCTTTTCACGAAAATAGAACCGTGAAATTGTGTTTAAAAGTAAAGTATTCGTCCTTAAATTATTCTGTTTTTCAATGCACCATGCAGCCATCTTGAAAAATTACGTCATCGGTAATCTCGCGGTTAAACTTTTGTTTTGAAATAAGTTTGCTGTTAGTGTATAAACAAATACAAATACACTTTAAATTGTTGGATTGTAACCTTTAACAAATATAACAAAACAATAATTTGAGTTTTCATTTATATTTACTCAAGCAGACGAAAGTGTAGACATTGACCCCCTAATGTCTACCGATAGCTGCAAGCTGATACGAAAGTAATTTATATTTATGGTTTTAATCATATTAATTGTTTCAATTCGAATGAATTAATTTTTAACTTATTATTTTCTTAAAGAAAACTAAAAATATGTTAGATGTTGACAATTAAGCATGAAAATCCGAAGATAAACAATTACCGCGAAAATAGAGATACCGCGAGAATACCGATGCCGAGTATAAATCTCATAAATAATGACACTGATAATGATTGGTGCAGATTAGCGCCTCTACGTTTTTTTTTTTCAAGAGGCCACTTATTTAGATGGGACGGTTAGTGTTATAAACAATATACAGTAAACATCTTTGTTAGCAATTTTGAACAAAGATTTTAATAACACGCTAATGATATTAATAGTTCTATAATAGCTTTAACTCAAATGTTAACTTCGAATTTCAAGAAAACAGATTTTTTTTATTGGCTGACCCACTACATTTTGTTATTGTCATTAAATATGAATGAACCAAATCAGCCAGCTTATTTCAACTTTCACAAACGTTCATTAGGAAAGAAACATCAAGAACAACGCTCATTCAACCCTCAGTGGTTTGCAACTTACAAACCTATTTTGATATTTCATAGACTGATATTATAATTTTGTGGATATTTCATATTTTATCATACAATATTTGTATGTGCATCTGACCATGCCTGAGATTGTTTACCAGTTTATAAATACGATTTTATTTATATAATTATAACATAATAAATTATGATAATAAAATAAATTCAAATTTATTGTATTCATTGTAGTTATTGTGTCCAAATTAATTCCTAAATACAGTCCTTGGAATAGTCTAAAATGCAATCGTATAATACTAATTGAGATGCAGAGAAAAAAGCTGAAAAACACCTCCCCCCTTCCTCGCCGCCCCAATGCTAAGAAGTTGCAGACGCCCCTGAACTGGTCTGCTGTGGTGAGTGTGAGTCTGATTCTTTCTTGAAATAAGTGTGCAGTGTTCATTCTGAGCCGAGATGCAGGTGGGCCAATGGCCCATCAGCCACAAATCAATGCGCCATTTAAGGATTTTCTTGGGGGCGACACATTATTAGCATAATTTTCATGTTACATTTAGTATGCTTTTAACAAATGTAAAAAAAAACATCAAAGTACTGTTTTCATCGTACTATAACCAAGAACATTTCTCAAACTAACCTTTCTATAATTTGTGACCGTCAACATTTTTGGAAGATTTATCAGTTTTTTTATCTAAACTTGCAGACGAATTACCGGTACAGTGGAATCAACGGATGTTGTCTCGTCCTCATTTTCCACTGTGTTCTCATTTTGCCTAGGATTTTTTGTGGAAAAGTCAAAAGCGTTTATCCCTTGATGCTCTCTTTATTTCTATCGGCTTTGACATCATTATTTTCCTGTTAAAATAAACTTAATCCACATGTAAATTTCAGACAGCACTATTATCAATTTGTGATGATGTAAGCGAGGTCAGGTCGTGCCTGACCTTATCGGCCAATGAAATCGCTAGTTATAAAACAGTGCACGCGTGGTAGCCTAGTAATGGTTAATTTCCACTAACAATATGGCTATGAAGAAGAAGAACTTTATTTCGAACAGTAAGCATAAGCTCATGAGTTCAAACAATCATAATACATAAATAAATATACAAACAATCGTCATGTTCCATGTGATGTAACAAACCTGGTAGTAATATAGTTAAATTATACAAATAGTTGACAGATCAAAATAATTGGGAGAAAAGTAAGTTACAGTAATAATGTAGAGCATACGTACATGTTGTATATTAAAATGTTGAGTCATGTAGTTGAAAAGCTTTATAAATAAAAGTCGCAAGTTTTACTGATAAACGTTCATTTTCGGTGTTTAAAAGTTCAATAAATTTAGGGATGTTTGGTCGTTTCCAAAAATATTTATTTAGATATACTTTTCTTTCATTGTAATAAAGTGGACATTCAAGCATAAAATGAAACTCATCTTCTATTGTATTACATAATTGGCATTTTCTGTCTGCTCTAGGTATTTTATGTGGTTTGGTCCATCTACCTCGTTCAATTGCTAATCTGTGCGATGAGACACGTAAGCGGCATAATGCTGTTCGGAATTTTTTAATTTTGACATTGTCAAGATAGGGCTGGAATTTAAAATCTGCAAATATTGAATATGTATTCGCACGTGATGATATATTTAATCGTTCGTGCCAATTTTGAATAAAACAATCTTTAACTCTTAGTTTAAAGACTTTAAGAAAAGCGTCAGTATTGCCTACTCCTTGAAATAACCATACTTGATTAAAACCCATGCTTTCAAGAAATATTTTTACATGTAATGCCCAATTTGTTTTTGTCGGAGATAAATCCATATCATTTAACATCATTTTGTATGCGTATTTAATGAATTTTCTGTCCGTGGACGTTACAACTTTTAACCAGAATCTAATAATATTGTTCATTCTGTTACAATATAGAGATGTTCTACCTACTTCTCCATATATGAAGTCGTTTTGTGTACTCAATTTAACACCTAGTAAGTTTTTCAAAAAATGTAGGTGTAAACGTTCAAGTTTTTCGCTTTTTAAGAAACCCCATACTTCTGATCCGTAATTTAATATTGGCACAATTAGCTTGTCAAATAGGTCTATTATAGATCTAACATCAATATCAGTAAATTTTATTAAGTACTGCTTCAATTTAAATAGGGCCTTAAGTGCCTGACCGTTCAAAATTTCGAAAGTTTTATTAAATGACCCTCCAGTAGTGAACGTTATACCAAGATATGTGAATTGATTAACTATTTCAATTTCGTTTCCAGCGTATAGGAATTTAAGGGAATCTTTCAGTCTTCCAGCTTTTCTTAAAATCATAACTTTAGTTTTATTAACGTTAACGCTTAACTTCCATCTCGTACAGTAATTATGAAGTAAATCAAGTGATTGTTGAAGTTCAATTTTGTTTAAAGCAAAAATGACAATATCGTCGGCGTATAACAACAAGATAAGTTTTAAGTGTTCAACATCAATGCCATTTACACCGTTCAATATGTAATGTTCTTCAAGATCATTAATATACATAGAAAAGATAAAAGGAGATAAACAGTCACCTTGACGTGTGCCTAGCTGACATGTAAATGTGTTACTTAAACAATTTTGGTGCTTAATACGTGAGTTAACATTACTATATAGGGATCGTATTACATTCATCATATTACCACGAATGCCGTATTGTATAAGTTTATAGAAAATATTACCTCTTACTAATAAATCAAATGCTTTAGTAAAGTCAACAAAGCATACATACAATTTTTTGTTTTGGTTTAGAATATGATTTATTACACTGGACATGATGAAAATGTTATCTACTGTACCCATATTTCTTCTAAAACCAGCTTGGGCTTCAGAATATATGTTGTAGTTTTCAGCCCAGGTATTTAATCGGTTATTAATGACTCTGGTAAATAGTTTTCCAAAAGTACTTAGAAGTGTAATGCCTCTGTAATTTTCTGGGAAATCCGGGTCCCCTTTTTTAAACATTGGTATAATATAACCTTCAGTCCACTTGTAAGGGAAATAACCCATATTAAATATCTTGTTAAATAGTGTTACAATATAATTTGATATATGTGGGAAGCCATGTTTAAAAAATTCGTTTATCAAATAGTCTGGACCTCCTGATCTATCAGCATTAAGTTGTGAACAAGCTTTGTAAATATCATCATGAGTTATTTCATTATCTAGTTCATTGAACATAACTTGTAGTTCACCATTCAAAAATCTTTCGTTAAAATATAAAACATCATTATCTGCTTGATAAAAATGTGAGTCTGGGTTATTTATAGCTTTAAAATATTGTTCAAAATGTGATATATATTGCTACAACTATTCTTTGTACTACAACATGTATCTTTCAGCATTTTCCAATATAGTTTAGCATTTTGTAACCTTGCGCCTTCCAATTGTGATGTGACCTTTTTATCGAAACAATATTTTTTATTTCTAATAGTTGATTTATATGCCGATCTCGATTGTGATAAAATATTTCTGTTTTCTAATGTTTTACTATCTCGATATTGATTTAAATTATCGAAGAAATCCTTTCGTTTTAAGTGACATTCATTATCAAACCATTTATTTAATTTCTTAATGGGCGATTCGGTTTTGGGTCGGTTACGTATATTGTGCTTAAAAAACTTGTCACACACCCATTGGAAGTCACTATAGAAACCTGAAATATTTTCATCAAGATGTTCAGCGCACTCAATGGTAGATAACTTTTCGGTTAAAGAATCTAAATTTGTTTGATAATTGTCGTCCTGTAATTCATTAATAAAATTGTACATATTTTCGTCATTCCACTTATATCGGTATTCTACGTTTTCATAATCCCCGATATTATTATCTCCCTTGTTTTCGCGTTCATTTATATCCAACGCTTTAATAGAGAATTTGATAGCGCAATGATCTGATAAGATATTCGGTTTATCTATAAGAAAGGAACTAAAAATACACATTAATTCAGGTTTACATAGCACATAATCAACAAGGCTGCATCCATTCTGTTTAACACACGTGTAATTACCAATATCTTTATCATTGCCTATTCGACCGTTCATAATACGCAAGCCCGTATGTTTACAAAATTCGATGAGTAATTTTCCATTTTCGTTTACGGTAACATCTTGTGTATTCCTACTAATGAATATGTGTATGTGATGTTTACAATTCGCAAGACGATTTTCAATAATTTTCATGCGAAAAAAATCGCCTCCAGATGGAATTTTTGGGCAGTTAATTTTTAAGGTTATCATAATTTACATGCGAAAGTTCTTTACACCTGCAATGACTGGGAAAGGATTTTTCCATATGAGATAATTTCTCATCTCCACAAAATACACGGGCTTTTCAATTTTCTTATGGGATTTCCTCTGATTTTTATGGGATTTACGGCAATTACATTTTGTGAACGTCGAACTGTTTCAATCGAGAAAAATACACCACGCAGACGCTCATGCTTCCCGTTCAAGTTGTAATGAGCATCTGTTGATATTGATTTTTAGACTACCGAATTAATTTTATGGATAAAATCCTACCGCATAGTGACAAACCATACCAAGCATTGTACGGCAGCATTGTTTGATTTGTACTCAAATATTTTGGTGCAAAAATTGCATCAGTGGACATTTCTTTGCGATTTTTCTCAATTTTATGCGCAAATATCACATTTTGCATGGGTTTCCCAGTCACTGACCTGATGCAAATAAACACTCCAATTGTCAACAATGTCTGTGCACTGAGATACTTTGCAATGCCACGAGCAATGCGGAAATGGCCCGCTTCTCAAGTTTTTGAGAGAATAACAGACGAAAAGCCATGTTTGTTTTTTAAATAACTGTTTATAAGAGATTTCCACAAATTGTGGTCCTTTATATTGATTTAGCTGGCTTGCTGGAACAAAGATCCGCTGATTCAAAATTCTATTTGTGAAGACTGTATACGCACAATACAACTTCAAATGTTTGTGACACTAATTTTTTTACCTTTCCCCAGAAAGTCATTTTCTTGGAAATAAATTGGTATGCTCTCTGACCACAGTGTTTCCTTTTACAGGTTTCTAAGATGGCGGACTCCCCCAATCACGGCCCGTCTGACTACGACTACCTCGTGAAATTCCTTGCTTTAGGTAATTATGAATTATACAATGAAGCTTTCATTAGCTGTTTGTCTTTAAAGGCCTAGCCTAGTTTAATCCTTCTTTATTTGACACCCCCCCCCCCCAATCTGGGATATTTTACCCCTGTGTATTGGCACCCTGCTGTGGTCACAGTGTGGACACAGTTTGGCGACCCTTATCAGCTGAGATCAATACCCTGCTGCAATCAAAACAGTGCACTCAGCCATTGCTCAGTCAGCTGAGAGAAAAAATTGCAGATTTTATGGTGGACCAATACGCATAGTGGAATACCCCTATGGATAGGCCAGACAATTCCTTAATCTAGGCCTAAAAATCTAGATTTTTTTGTGTGTGTAGCAAATTCCAATTTACAGGTATAATAGATTTCTTAAAATTTGTATTAAGTTCGGACAAAACTCTCTGCTCTGATTTCGGGAATGTGTGTTATTTTGAAGACTTCTTCTTATATCTTTTAACAATGTAACAACTCAGTGTTTTTTTAGGGCCAATTTGGGGCTGAAATTCGGCCCCATTCCCCTGCTTAAATAGTATATATTTTTCCTCTATATTTACGTTAAAATTCCCCTCAGAATGTAAGCTTTATTTTGAAAAAACTTGACCAAATCGGACAAAAATTAACTAAGGTAGAGGAATTTTCATAATCAATCCCAGCTAAATTTTTTTATCAAATCAAGTTTGTGCATAATCGAAGTTATCATTAATAGCAAAACAATTGATTGATTTTTTATAACAAAGTAGAATATAAAAATGTAATAATGCTTTTATACAAACACAATTCCCCTTTTTCCATAAAATTCCCCGTATGAATGACCCCGCCAACTTTACCCCAAAGGCGAAAAAAACACTGCAACTATTCACAAATTGTACTGGTATGATGAAAAAATTGGTGAGGGAAAGTCATATTTTTCAGGAAATTCAGTAGATTTTGAAAATCATGACTTAACTGACCACTGGCTTGAAATTTCAAGGGGTCAAAATGAAAATTTATGGAGTCAGAATACTGGAGTCAATGGAATTTTGTGTCTACATGTTTGTAAAATGCTATGCAAATGGTAATGAGTGATAATTAAGGGTTAAAGAGGGACTGCACGATTTTGTATGAAAATTATAATGTAAATTATCCAACGATTCTAATGATGTCAGTATTTTTTTAAAGTAATATTACAGTGTTCTTTTAGGGCCAATTTTGGGCCAAAATTCGGCCCCATTGCCCTGTTAAAAAAGTATATATTTTTCCCCTATATTTACCTAAAAATTCCCCTAAGAATGAAAGCCTGATTTTGAAAAAAAAAGACCAAAATCGGACACAAAGTGGCTAAAATAGAGGCCTTTGTAGCAAAGCACTGATGTATGTTTTATAAAAAAGTAGAATATAAACATGTAATAATGCTTTTCTAAAAAAATAATTCCCCTTTTGCCGTAAAATACCCCTTCTGAAGGGCCCCGCCACCTTTCCCATAAAGGTGAAAAAAAAACACTGTATTATAATAACATATGTTCAGAAATGCATATTAGCAGAGAAATTTAAAACTACAATAATACTTTGCTGCAAACTATTATTTACATGTATACAAAGCGTCTAGACGAGTGAGATCAATTGATGATGCACGCACAGTCCTTATTTTCTTATTCAAAACTGAGTGTAGCATTTGCTGTAGGATAAACGGGTCTGTATCGACATAATTTTTTATTTTTTTTCATTTTTTGATAAGAGAAACAGTATTTGTCGATGTTGACGTTTATCTATTTTATATAAAATGTTTTTTGTCAATGAGCAATGAACAAGACATGAAATAAATCTATAAAAATCAGACAGTTCCTCTTTTAGAAATAAAAAAAGTTTTATATAAAAATTCAATTTTGTAATGCTTTTGAAGTTGGCAAATGGAAAACAATGCATGAACATGATGCAAGGCATGTTATTTGCTTGAGTCAAAAACATGTAAATTGCAATTTGCTTGCGTCAAAATTCAGAATATTCTGCGTCTATTGAAATCCCTGATTCTGGTAAGGGAATTATCTTGGAAATGTCAGCAGAGCTCCGGATAAGAGGGGTATTTGTGTAAATACCCTTTAAAATATTGCAAATACCCTATAGAAAGTGTAAATAGGGGGTACTGGTACCCTTTATAGTGTTTAATCTAGAAGGGCAGAGTGGCGTGGCGCTTGATTTGGAAAAGGGGCATTTTGTGTGGTGACACTGTTAAAAAGGGCACATTAGATTTAAATAGTTTATTTTTCTTGAAGTATTAATTTCTGATTCCTTTTATGTATTTGATGATTATTAAGTCAATTTATTAAAACATTTTAATTTTCCAATATTATAACTTCTTATTATTAAGTTATATTATTCGCAAAGATCAGAACAAATATTTATTTATTAGTCATTAGTACCGGTATTTCCAATGGGCAATCAAACAAGACAACTTTTAAACTAAAACGGTTTATGGGCAAGTAAAAATCATGTTTATTGATGGTACAATCCTATAACTCTGGTATAATTTTTATTTTTCATCTTTTTTATTGTAGGAAATATTTATATTTTCATCATTATGGTTTATATGAATTATGCTGTTGATGATGACCTTGCTACTACTATTTTTGATTAATGATGAAAAGCAAAAGTCAAGACTGAACATTAAGAAAACAAACAATGAAATTCGGATTGAAATGATTTATCCGATTATGTTTGTCCGAAATTATAGCTCGTTCCGCACTTCTTTTTTTTTCAGGGATTTTTGGTTATGATTGGAAGAAATATTGTATACACATGTATTTTTCATAGTTTATGAATAAAGACGACATTGAGTCTACATTTATATGCATTCTGCCCTTTGTTTTCACATTTATCATAAAAATTCACGAAACACAAACATGTTTGAACTTGCATATGAAAACGAGGCTGTTAAAAGCAAACAATTTACGCTCATTTTTAAAACAAAATCAGCATGTTTTTATTGTATCTGGACACAAACTCGTAATCTGACTGCCCCTACTGCTGATCTTATCATTTGGTCACAGATTAGTATATAATAACATGCCATTACAAAGGGCCCTCGTTTGTCTTTCGCATGAGACGTTAAACCGAGGTGCAGTGTACTAGGTGCTTCACACCGGGCACTAAAAGACCCAGGGTCGCCTCTGGAACGGGGCGCCTCCTGTATCTTGCACTATCCCCCGTAACCCAACTAACAAGTCTTCTGGGGGGCGATGGCCATATGGGAGAGAATCCCGGTGCACTCGATAAAAATGTACTACACAAGGGCCCTCGTTAACAATCAATACAGTCGATAGATAAGAGGGCACGAGGCGCTAATTGCCTTTGAAAAGGGCAGGGTGGCGGATCAATACTGCACTGATTACATCTGGCTAAAACTCTGCTTTAGTTAATTTAAGTGGGTTACTAACTGGTCAACATCGAAAAATTTGCCAAAAAATTAATATGATGAAAACAACACATGTTTGTTCTGCAATCAAGTTCCTTAAGACGGTTTATGGGCAAGTAAAAATCATGTTTATTAATGGTATAATCCTATGACTCATTAAACATTACTAGAACTTAATAATATTTACATGTACATTTATATCCTTCACACTTAATATCATGGGGTAAAATACTCTTTTAAGCCCACTCCAATCTGAAGCTCTGAAAATACCCTTTCAATTCTCCAGTACCCTTTAAAGCTGATGGTCAGGGGGTGAAATACCCTTTGACGAAAGAGGTCAGGGGGTACAGTACCCATTAGCATAAAACCTTAGCTGGAGCCCTGAATATCTGGGAATTTTACTAAGGAATTTCAGTGGATAACCTATCAGTGATGTGAATAGAATTCTTGTGGTGACCGTGGTAACCATGTTTTTCTTGTTTCCTAGGAGTATACTGGTCAGCTGGTCACCCTGTCAGGGATGTGAAAAATAATTCTGATGGTAACCATGGTAACCATTTTGTTATTGTTTCTAGGAGTATTCTGGACACCTGGTCACCCTGTCAGGGATGTGAATAGACTTCTGGTGGTAACCATGGTAACCATGTTGTTCTTGTTCCTAGGAGTATACTGGTCACCCTGTCAGTGATGTGAATAGAATTCGGATGGTAACTATGGTAACCATGTTGTTCTTGTTTCCTAGGAGACTCCGGTGTGGGGAAGACTTCATTCCTGTTCCAGTACACTGACAACACGTTCACAGGAAAGTTCATCTCAACTGTGGGTATCGACTTCAGGGAGAAAAGAGTAGTAAGAAACTTTTTTCCAGAGGTTGGGGAATGGGCCCAGGCATTAGGATTTATTGAGAAAACTACTAGGGAAAGATGTTATCTAGGATCAAAAAAGGTACAGGGTGCTGCTCAAAAGAGGCAGGGTGGAAAGCCGTCCTGTGTATTTTTTAGGGCCAATTTGGGGCCGAAATTTGGCCCCATTCCCCTGCTTTAATAGTTTAAATGTTTCCCCTATATTTACCTTAAAATTCCCCTCAGAATGTAAGCTTTATTTTGAAAACAACTTGACCAAAATCAGACAAAAATTTACTAAGATAGAGGAATTTTTGTAAACAATCCCAGCAATTTTTTTTTATCAAATCAAGTTTGTGCATAATCTAAGTTATCATTTGTAACAAAACAATTGATTTAAGTTTTATAACGAAGTAGAACATAAACATTTAATAATGCTTTTCTAAAAACAATTTACCTTTTTTGCGGTAAACTTCCCCATCTGAAGGGCCCCGCCACCTTACCCCCAAAGGTGAAAAAAAACACTGCCGTGCCAGCTCTTTGGCATTTTCTAATAAACTGGTCAATTCAAGGTTTTTATCAATTACAAGCTTCTACTTAAGGTTTCTAACCATAGTCTGTGAATTTGCCATTGGAATTTGCAAAATTTATTTAATTTGAAAAGATATTCAACATTTCTGTGTTGACCAGGCCAGAGGGCAGCAGGGGGGAACCAAAAATGGGCAGAGTGCAGCACCCTGCTATTTTGCTCTGGATCTTTCCCTAACTGCATTCAGTTCGGTAAAAGAGAACGAAAAGTCTGTGTATTTTTGGACAAAAATGCTTAATTTGAAAACAAAATGCGTCGGGAAAGATCCAAACATGCCTTTATAAGGCTTCTGTTCCACTGCTTGTGCTAATGCCAGAGGCCCAGATACGATAATTGTTAGATACGCAGAGAAAATAAAATGTGGTTGTACATTTACGCAGGCGTCCTTTGAAAGCGAGTGCGGCTATTCCCGACCATAAAACTTAAACACAATTGACTTGCCCGTTTTCGTTGTTCATCATATTCAAATTTAGTTTAATTCCTAAACAAGGCACTGTTTTAAATTACTTTCCTAAAAAATTTGGTAGAATATGGTTCAAAATCCGATTACAATGACTTTGAATATTCACATAACACATTCTTATATCCAAAATCTGGTTAACACATTTTTGTATGTCATGTTAAACCTTTGATTTGTTAGAAAAGCACGCGAAAGTTATGTTGACACAAACGACGTCACGTTATATGCATGGAAAGCATGCATGTATCGGCCATGTGCTTGTACTTCATGTAGACATATGCTCTGCGAATAAATACGTTATAGTGAAACAAAGTTTAAATGGTTTGCAACACGGCTTAATGGATCAGTATTGACTGTTGTAATCGATGGAGTGTGCTTTAATGGATCAGTATTGACTGTTGTAATCGATGGAGTGTGCTTTAATGGATCAGTATTGACTGTTGTAATCGATGGAGTGTGCTTTAATGGATCAGTATTGACTGTTGTAATCGATGGAGTGTGCTTTAATGGATCAGTATTGACTGTTGTAATCGATGGAGTGTGCTTTAATGGATCAGTATTGACTGAGTGTTGTAATCGATGGAGTGTGCTTTAATGGATCAGTATTGACTGTTGTAATCGATGGAGTGTGCTTTAATGGATCAGTATTGACTGTTGTAATCGATGGAGTGTGCTTTAATGGATCAGTATTGACTGTTGTAATCGATGGAGTGTGCTTTAATGGATCAGTATTGACTGTTGTAATCGATGGAGTGTGCTTTAATGGACCAGTATTGACTGTTGTAATCGATGGAGTGTGCTTTAATGGATCAGTATTGACTGTTATAATCGATGGAGTGTGCTTTGTGTCAACACTGTGTAAGACTAGGTAATTGATGGGGTGATTAACAAGTATGGCTTCATTTCTTTCATGGTACCTGCAAATTCATAAACATGCTAAAAATGTTGAAAGACATGTATTTATATTTCACTGTACTTCATAACATGTATTTACTGAACATGCTATGCTAGGTGTACAGTTTTATGCCCATGTGCATCTATGCATATATGTGTTTTGTGTTATTGGACATAAAATTAAATAATATAACATCTTGTCAGCATTTTTTGCTACATATGTATGTACAGCACAAGAAAGATGCCTTACTGACTGAACAGCATATGGATTAAGAATGGCTACAAATTGGCTCATATTTTTTTTAAATGGCGACAGCTTTTAAAAAAATGCGAAAATGGTGGCAAAATATTCTTTTTTTTCCAGTGAGAGGCCTGAAAATATTTACAATCTGTCTTTCTTCAAGTATTTTATATAAATTATTGATACGCACACATGTCTTGATGTTTTCTCTCAAATTTTGGTTATAATGAAGTGGTTTCCAATCCGTTCTTGGTCCAGTGACTGGGAAACCCATGCGAAATGCCATTTTTGTGCATAAAATTGAGATAACTCGCATAGAAATGTTCACCGATGCGATTTTACGTTGCACCGACATGTTCGAGTACGATTCGACACAGTACAATACACCATGCTTGGTCTGGTTTGCAATTGTGTCACTATGTGGTGAGCTTTTATCCATAAAATTAATTAAACAGTTTAAAAAATCATTATCAACAGATGCTCTTTATACCTTGAATGGGAAGTGCGAACATCTGCGTGGTGTATTTCCTCGTTTGAAACAGTTAGACGTTCACAAAATGTCATTCCTGTAAATCCCATAAAATTAGACACAAAAAATCCCATAGATTTTTAAAAAAACCCATTGATTTTTGTGGAGATGAGAAATTATCTTGTATTTAAAAATCCTTTCCTAGTCACTGTTGGTCTAGTAAATCTCACACTTATTTGTGAATGATGAATGTACTGTGGCAAGTCCATGCTTGCAGTGGTCCAACTATGGGGGCATGGAATTCATTTCATTGCATACTTCTCTCCTCTTTTAGCTACACAGGTCACCTGGTCCTGAAGGATCGTACGGTCGAAGTCACCGAGTTCATTTACAGCTGTGGGACACTGCTGGACAAGAAAGGTCAGGTCACAGGGCTTTCATTTGACCCGGAACCTCGGGTTTTGACGCTCAGAAATTTCGTTTGACTCGATTTTGACTCCCGATAATTCACATGCAAGCGTCTTGTTGACTCGGGAACAATTGTGACCAAGTGTCAGTCAAAGTTTGTGACCTAACTATATTTGCATACAGTCTAGAGCTCGTCCAATCGCAGTGCAGTGGATTTATGTTTAGAAGAGACTTCAATGACACAGAAAATACCATAAAAGCGGAAAGTGCCGTCCCGGATTAGCCTGTGCGGACTGCACAGGCTGATCCGGGATGACACTACGCACATGCACCAAGGCTGGTTTTCCCATGACGCGCCTCACATGTGTACAGGTCTAGATTGCATAAACTTATATTTACACGTTACTAATCGGACTCTTGGAAATTTGAGTGCCAGAGTCACGACTCTTGGAATCTGGAGCCTAGTGAAAGCCCAGGGCCAGTATTCACAAAGCTCCTAAGGGAAATCTTAACTTAAGTTGTACTTAAGTGGAAATTTCAGATCACATTTCCTATGTGAAATCCAATCATATATGTATTTAAAAGGATAAAATACTAAACATCCAATCAACATTAACTATTTTAAAACATTGGAATCAAGTAAGACCTGTTTATAAAACAGCCCGAGACTTAAGGAATTTTATACTTTTAAGAAATTTACTTAAGTTTTCCCTAAGGAGCTTGGTGAATACCGACCCTGGATCAACAAAATCTTTAGCTATATCTGAATCTGAAAACATAGGGAAAGATCTGGGATCAAAAAAGGCTAAACAGGAGCTGGACCAGGGCTGGTATTTATAAAGAATCTTAGTTGAAAATTAAGAAATATCTTAAAATTCTCACATTTTACTAATGGATTTTCTGACAAACTAATGCATTTCTGAATGATTTTGACACATAATTTGCAATATAATTCAAACTGTATTAATATCCATCATTAGTTATGCAAATGTTCTAAAGCATAGTATTTTAAACACAAATTTTAATTTTGACTTATGTTCAACTTAAGTTCAGAATGACTTAAGAATTATGTTCAACTTAAGTTCAGAATGACTTAAGAATCTTTATAAATATGGGCCCAGTTGATTGACACTATCTAATAATTTACTTTATGAGTCTTATGTTTATAACTAAGGTTTTAAAGCATAGTCTTTTAATTTGTCATTAAATTTTTGCAAAAATGTATTACATTTTAAAAGGTATTCAATATTTCTGTTTTGACCAATCCATAGGGGCAGCAGGGGGAACAAAAAGGAGCAGGGTGCAGCAGCCTGCTATTTGGCTCTAGATCTTTCTCTAACATGTGAATTACTTGTTGCGTTTCATATCCGGTAACATAAAATAAATCATTTCTAATGCTACAAGAAAATGTTTGATTTCTGTGTCAAGGTCATTCCCAATATCAACAAATATACTTTATGCACCTATCAATATATTCCCCTAGGGTGGGAACAGTGGGCAATCCCAGGGGAATTAATTGACTAATTGTATTTTTGGAGATCTAATTTCCCACCCTAGAGCCAATCATCGTTTGTCTAAATCCACTCAATGGGGATGCTTAATTGGTGTATCAAATGGCTGTGGGGGGGGGGGCAATATTATCGGGATCTAGAATCCGAATAAAGTCTATTTCCCGGGACCCGGAATAATTCGGCGTTTCAAATTCCCGCCTGGTGTGAATTGCTTTCAGTTCCCGGGGGGAAATATTAATAGGTGCGTTATCTGCAAGTATGCTTTAAAATGTTTTACATTTTTAAACAGCATGGAGTACTGTTTTTTTGGTCAATATTTTTAAATTCTGAATACACTTTATTATTATTAATCTTTGCCACGAAGTGGGAGGGGGGTTATAGGAATGCCCTTCGTCTGTCCGTCCCTTCGTCCGTCGATCCGTCTGTCCGTAACATTTTCGTGTCCGCTCTCATATCTCCTTTACCCTTTGAAGGATTTTCATCAAACTTGGCTTAAATGTTTAGGTCATTGAGATGATGTGCAGAAGGCATGAGTCAGTCACGCCGGCTCAAGGTCAAGGTCACACTTGAAGGTCAAATATTGGAGCCTCCATTTTGTGTCCGCTCCATATCTTCTATGCCTTTTGAAGGCTTTTCATGAAACTTGGCTCAAATGTTTTGGTCATTGAGACGACGTGCAGAAGGCATGGGCCTTTCATGCCAGCTAAAGGTCAAGGTCACACTTGAAGGTGCAATGTTTGAGCCTCCATTTTCGTGTCAGTTTTTCTTGTCCGCTCCATATCCCCTATACCCTTGAAGGATTTTCATGAAACGTGGCTCAAATGTTTTGCTCATTGAGAGCATGTGCAGAAGGCATAAGCCAGTCACGCCAACTCAAAGTCACGGTCACACTTGAAGGTTAAATGTTTGAGCCTGTATTTTCATTTCTGTCCTATATCTGCTGTGCCCTTTAAAGGATTTTCATGAAACTTGCCTCAAATGTTTTTATCACATTGAGGCAATGTGCAGAGGGCATGAGGCAGTCATGCCACCTCAATGCCAAGGTCACCCTTGAAGGTCAAATGTTTGAGCCTCCATTTTTCTGTCTGCTCCATATCTCCTATGTTCTTTGAAGGATTTTAATAAAACTTGGCTTAAATTTTTATCACATTGAGGCGATGTGCAGAAGGCATGGAGCAGTTTTGCCATATCAAGGTCAAGGTCACACTTAAAGGTCAAATGTTTGAGCCCCCATTTTGAGCTCCATATCAAAATTTCTGAAACTGTACTTCCGTATCTGGTCCAACTGTGCCAGATTAAGGTCAGTGTAATACTTCAAAGTCACCTTTAAAATCTAATGAAGGATCATGGCGGGGGATATAGCTGTCCTTTCGACTGCCTCGTAATTATTGTTCTAAATAAGAGCTTTTAATTAATGTTCTTCAGGTCGTTTTTTGCCTCAGACCCCTCAAGTGTCTTCCTGTTGAATAACATAATAACCGAGCTAAGCAATCTTTCATGCACAGTCGTCACCGTCTTGATGGGTTGATTTTGCAGGTTTCGGAGCCTGACCACTGCGTTCTTCAGAGACGCCATGGGTTTTCTGCTCCTGTTCGATCTAGCCAATGAGCAGTCGTTCGTGAACATACGTAACTGGCTGACGCAGCTGTCTACGCACGCGTATTGTGAGAACCCGGACATTGTGTTGTGCGGTAACAAGTTTGATCTGGAAGATCAGCGACAAGTGTCCGAGGAGAGGGCTCGAGAATTGGCAGAGAAACATGGGTGGGTTTCATTTATGAACTTGTGTCTTGAACAAATTTTTTGCTTGCAGATCATGTGTGGTTGGATTTTGTTTTCTAATGTCTAACTCTGGTTTAGTTGGTGTGCTATGATCATCAATGATATATTCATTCACAGTTCCCGACTATACGATGTAACTTTTCTGTTACTCGTCTTCTCAAGTATTGTTTTAAACACTTATCCAGGCTAAAACCATTCTGTCGCAATATTTACTTTGTTTCTTTGAAACCATGTTCATTATAATTGTATTCTATAATTTTATGAATGACATCATTTAGCCATATGCCTTTGTTAAAATGGTGGCATTCAAATATTTAGGCATTTTGTGACTAAATTGTATTGTCTTGGAAACATCAACACTTTCTAGATTCTAACATGACACGGCAGAGGCATTTTTTTTCTTGTTTTGTGCTTTGTAGTCAGATGATATTTGTTTTTGTTTAGTCCAGATGCTTTTTTTATTTTGCCCAGTTTAAGACATTCGTTATAAATACGAAAAATATGTAAATTTGTCCCTGTAAGCAGGACATTTGTGTTCTTTATATATACGTATTATTGGTGAAAGGATGTCTAGACCATTGTAACAACATTTTTAATATCAAGGGATAGGATGGCTTATGGAATTCTTTATTTAAACCAGCTATAACGTCTGAATGTATGTTTTTTTGGATGTTCTCTATGAAGTGATTGACTATGAAATACATTATTCCAACATGACACGCACATAGTTTTCTATAGACACGGAACAAATTTCATCATTAAACTACCTATAAACCGGGCCCGGCTAGCTCAGTTGGTAGAGCACTGGACTGTCAATCCGGGGATCCTGAGTAATAATGTCAGCCCGGCCCATAACTTGTGTGGTGATTGGTCATGAAATTATTTCTACGGCCATTCTGCCCCTACCTCTGATTCAAGTAGGGCAGTTGTCAGTTACTGGCATAACTATGTGCACTAAGTACCTCTTAGATCGGCTAAGCTTGCCCAGTAGAAGTGTAAGTAGGTTAACTGACCGCTGTAATATGACTAAAATACTGTTAAAAACGTCAAAAAATCCAATTAAACAAACAAACAAACTACCTATAAACAACACACAAAAATAGTTCCGAAGCTGTAAAACATAGTTCTCATTGAAATGCGGTCAGGTCATGTAAGAGTCTAAATAATTACGCATTATCGTTGTTTATCGGCTAATAAACAATGATTTGTCATTTTGATGTGGTATATTAAACCACTTGGGCTAACACCCTCATGGTTTAATTCCTACGCATCAGGACTCCAAATCGTTGTTTATTAGCCGATAAACAACTCTAAATCGAACATGATTTCTTAAGAATATGATTGTGGATGCTGATAATTAAAAACAATCAATAAATAAACAATATTAGAGGTGCGTCGTGGGAAAACCGGTCTTAATGCATATGCGTAAAGTGTTGTCCCGGATTAGCCTGTGCAGTCCGCACAGGCTAATCTGGAACAGCACTTTCCGCTTTTATGGTATTTTCTGTTTCAATGAAGTGTCTTCTAACCATAAATCCCCTTTAGGCGGAAAGTGTCATCCCGGATTAGCCTGTGCAGACTGCACAGGCTAATCCGGGATGACACTTTAAGTACATGCATTAAGTCCGGTTTTCCCACGATGCGCCACATTAGTACTTAGCTGGATAATTTATTATTACAAGTATTTTTCTCTGACCCTGTTTCAGTCTGCCCTACTTTGAAACCAGCGCTGCTACGGGTCACAATGTTGCCAAGGCAATAGAATGCCTTCTGGATATGGTCATGTTGAGGGCAGAACGCTCCGTTGACAAATCTGTGTTCAACAAATCTAAAATTAGAAACAACTATGAAATTGATGAGGCAAGCAGTGAAGGTGGATGTGGTTGCTGATTGGTGGTTCTATTTTTAGATTTTTATAAAATGTAGTCTGATTGGATGATAAATATAAATGTTTTTCTAAAATTAGAGACAAATGTGAAATGGATGAGGCCAGCAGTGAAGGTGGATGTGGTTGCTGATTGGTTGTTCTATTTTTAGATTTTATAACATGAAATATGATTGGTTGTTAAAAATTGAATCTTTTTTTATTGGTTTCTACTTTTACATGTATATAAACCTATTGTTATTGAGTATGTTTGTGTTATCATCACTTTACATTCCTATTTAACTTACATGTACTTGAAAAGTTGATATACAGTGAAAGTTTGTTGTAGCAGAAACAAACACTTTATGGTGTTTAAGACAGTAGCAACTTCAGAAAAAGTTTGGAACGGTTGTTTACTTGAAAATATAATAATAATCATTTTGTTACAAATTTGACACATTTTCAAACAAAGTATTGTTTTGATTTCTTAAGTAATTATTTAAAGTAAATATAAATAATGTGAGGAATTTGTTACAGTTTAAAGATACTGAACTCCAGATGAGCATGAAATTTGTTGGTTTGTTTTGTAGCTATGCCTAAGTAGAAAAAACAGGGGTAAAAACATCACTATTTGTATAGACCACGATCAAATACTGTCATAAACTGTATATTTCTTTGAAAATTAGAGGCAGAATAAGCTCGCACTACCCTTGAACCCGGTATTCCCAATTTCCCCAATACAAGCACCTGAATCAAATGTGCGCATGCGAGACTCAACAAAACTAAACTGTCACGTGATTATCCTAAATATAAACAGCGCTATTTTTAAATTACTCGATGGGTTATAGCGCCTGCAGATGCTATAGATTTTAGGAGGATAAATAGGAGGAAAACTACATAAAATCATTGTTTTTCTGGTAAATACAAACACGTGTGTAATTTTTGTGTGTGTTCTATTCGATTATGTAAGAAAATCATGAATTTTTGAATTTTTCTTTCGTTTTTACGATAAGAACATCCGGAGTTCAGTCCCTTAAATGCAAGTGAAAATAAATATGTAACACTCTATTATGTGAAGTTAGAATAAGACGTCAAACATAGAATGGACATGAAATATTTCTTTTTTCACATAAAACTGTGTATTGGTGTTTGAGTATGTTTGTTATATTCTGTCGATAACTAGGGCATTTTTGCATTATCCATAACACTTTCAGTAAATCTTATTGTGTCTTTGATCGTTTTTATTTTATTTAAAAAAATGTGTTCATGCATGCATGGACACAGTTCTATGTTTTTAGCTCACCTGAGCACAAAGTGCTCATGGTGAGCTTTTGTGATCGCCCGTTGTCCGTCGTGCGTGCGTGTGTGCGTGCGTGCGTGCATGTGTGTGTGCGTCGTCAACTTTTCATTCAAACAACATCTCCTCCTAAACTGCTGGGCAGATTTTCACCAAACTTCACAGGAATGATCCTTGGGTGGACCTCTTTCAAATTTGTTCAAATCTTTCCGGTCCGCTGAATATGTAGGTCACCAGAGCTAAACATAGATTTAAAAAGTGAAAACTTTAAAAATCTTCTTCTATGAAACCGCAAGGCTCAGACGTTTCATATTTGATATGTGACATCCTCTAGAGGTCCTCTACAAAGATTGTTCAAATTATACCCCTGGGGTCAAAACGGGCCACACCCCGGGGGTCACATGGTTTATATAGAATATATAGCAAAATGACTTTAAAAATCTCCTCTGAAACCACAAGGCCCAGAGGTTTCATATTGGTATGTAACATCCTATAGTGGTCCTCTACAAAGATTGTTCAAATTATGCCCCTGGGGTCAAAACGGGCCAGGCCCCGGGGGTCTCATGGTTTATATAGAATATATAGCGAAATGACTTTAAAAATCTTCCCTTCTGAAACCGCAAGGCCCAGAGGTTTCATATTTGGTATGTAACATCCTTTAGTGGTCCTATACAAAGTTTGTTCAAATTATGCCCCTGGAGTCAAAATGGGCCACGCCCCAGGGGTCACATGGTTTATATAGAATATATAGCAAAATGACTTTAAATCTCTTCTCTGAAACCACAAGGCCCATAGGTTTCATATTTGGTATGTAACATTGTATAGTGGTCCTTTACAAAGATCGTTCAAATTATGCCCCTGGGGTCAAAACTGGCCACGCCCCGTGGGTCTCATGGTTTATATAGAAATATATAGCACAATGACTTTTAAAATCTTCTCCTCTGAAATTGCAAGGCCCAGAGGTTTCATATTTGGTATGTAACATCCTTTAGTGGTCCTTTACAAAGTTTGTTCAAATTATGCCCCTGGGGTCAAAACGGGCCACACCCCGGGGGCCACATGGTTTATATAGAATATATAGCAAAATGACTTAAAATCTCCTCCTCTGAAACCACAAGGCCCAGAGGTTTCATATTTGGTATGTAACATTTTATAGTGGTCCTCTACAAAGATTGTTCAAATTATGCCCCTGGGGTCAAAACTGGCCACGCCCAGGTGGTTACATGGTTTATATAAACTTATATAGCAAAATGTCTTAAAATATTTCTGTATGCGATAGCTTTTGATGCCTCTGGAGTAAATCGGCATGTACATTAATATATATCCTGTTCGTACCAAGCGTTTTCGAACATAGACATTATTTAATGCATTTATTCGTTAACAAACTGATTTTGGTCAAATAAATTCCATTAACGTTCAGAAGAACTAATGCCAATTTAAGATGCATTGAATTATATTCTATGGACTGCGTCTTTAATGTGTATTATGTATGTGCTGTTTTACTCATATTGTAACAAGTGTGAGTATTATCTCTAGCAAAAGGAGCAAGTTTGAAAACAGGTTTCTCCTTGAAATGAAAAAGAACCGTGTCTGGAGTTCTGAAAGCAATTGTTTTGGCGACAAAAATCGCCAAATTCGAAAAAATTGTCGCAACTTTTGCAATTTTGTCACATTTGGCAACATTGGCGATCGCCAGCGGGAACCTTATGGACAATTGCATCATTTTCCATAGAATATTAAATTCCTTTACCTAATTAAAAATTCCTACAATGGTTTATAAAACTAAAATTTAAATGAAAAAGAAATATTGTTCAATTTTGCAAGTACATCTTTTGTTTTGAATATTTTCCCCATAAAATGGAAACTATTCCTAAGGCCAAAAAAAAAAAAAAAAATAAAAAAAAAAATAATAATAAATGAAAAATTATTAAAAAATTAATAAATAATAAATAAAATGGAAACTATTCCTAAGGCCCAAAAAATAAATAATAAATAATTAACTGTCTGTTTCGGGCAACAGTCTCAAAAACATAGGTAGGGTCGAGATTGAGTACTTTATTAACTCTTTTTTTAAAGACACATTTTGGTAAAAAAAAATAAAAATTTATCTGAAATCTGATGGATACTAATTTCACGTAAAACAACCATCGCTAAAAACTTTAGGGTCAGGTTTTTTTTGCTATGTAGGGTCAGGTTGTCCAAAACACAGAATTTTTTGGGGGGGGTTGGGGGGCCTAATTAAAATGTTATAAAAAACTATTAGCCATTGGCCATATATACATATATAGATAATTGACATAGATTTTGTATTTTTCAGTTGCTATCTTAAGTGTATGTATGTGTTTTTACTCAATGTCCAGGTGCTGTAATATTGCATTTATACTCAGAATTACGCATTTTCAAGTTGTTTACATGTGTGATGATTGTTCCACGCATGGAAAGCGTGCGTGTATAAGAGTACACAGTTGAACTTTTTTCTTCTAGGTCAATTGTTGCTTTCCAATGCTCTGGTTTCCCTAGAGCATATTTTTGTATTTATACTTAGAAATTACGCATTTTGTAGCTTTATTTGTGTTGTGAGAATTGTTTGGAATAATTAATGTATACGCAGTTTTAATTTTTTGCTTCTAGGTCAGTTGTTTGCTCATAGTTTCCATGTAGTTGATTTTTGCACTTATACTCAGAATCTTTACACAGCTGAACTTTTTTTTCTCGAACTGGCTTTAGTCGAAATTGCTACCTTCTTAGTTTATATAAAATAAATATGATTATCTCCAAGTTTTAATTCGAATATTCGGTCATGAAGAATTATTTTTTTCGTTCCAACAAGTATTTCCACATTTATTTCTATATGTTTACTTGGAAGTGTTCACGCCTGTGGCATGACCAAGTTTTGTCTCACATTGCAAATATATTTACACCTTGTTTCTTATATTTGAACGAGTAAGTTTTAGCTTTAATTGAATAATTGATAACTGGTTTACAGTTCAGTATATGTATACAGGATTGTAATTATATATTTCATTTGATATTGCAATTCATTGAACATTAGTCAAAATAATTGTAAAAGGTCTATATTCGTATATATCGAACTTTGGGTAACTCAAAGTCATTTAGCACTTCAGCGTCTTGGAGATATCAAAGTTCAGCTGTATGATGAAAAGTGTTCTGGTGGTTGGTTGACGAGTTTTATACATGTATTGCTTCTATTTCAAATAATTGATGACATGCATGGGGTTTACTCATTTAGTTTTAATAGTTGTTGATATGAGAGGCTTATATTTGTCTCATATATATGATTATATATATGATTTGTTCCAATAGTTTTCCTATGGTTCAAATGCTTTGTAATACAGTTGGCTCAAAGTTTAACTTTTCCTTTAATACAAGTATCATTCGAACAAATAGTTTGCTTATGGATTTCGTGTGCTAAGGTTATCTGTTGTATAGTTTATTCCTGGGTAATATAGTTTGTTATATGCGTTAAATTTGCTCTAATGTCTTTGATGGTTGCGCTATTAGTTTTTTTGTTTAAATTGTTGCTCGACTTAAATGTGTAACTATTCAAGTGTCAGACAAATATTGGTTCAGAAAATCGTTAAATTATTAAAATTGGTGACGTTAAGTCTGTCATTTTTTACTTGATTAAGTTTATTTGTGTTTTACATCATTGAAATATGCTCTCAACAATGACCTAACTTATAAATTATATTATTATATTATTATTATATGTGAATACAAACTCAGACATGCGGGGTAAAGTGTAAGTCAGTAAAGCAATGCACTGCCTTTATTTCATGTTTTCTTTGTATTTTATATGAAGACATTTTGGGTAATTGGGGTTTTATTGTTTGCACAATTGTAAATCATAGAGCTTATCCTCTATAGATCTGATAGAATAGTATTTTATTTGATTTCCATGTTTAGACACAAATATACATATTTTTATATTTAGTTAGTTTGTTGTTATTTTTTCCTTGCCATTAATGTGTTATATTTAAATCAGTAGCGTTTTTTTATTCACAGTTAATGAATATCTTACCTCGTTGTATCTACTCATGTTAACGTTCTGAATTTATTTTTTATGTCTGTCTTTGAAATATATTAGTATTAATAGCCACAATGTTGCGTTTCCAGTTCTTTTTATATAACAGTTTTACGAGCCATGCTCAGAATACAATATTTATAGAAGTGTAATATTTTGGTGAATATAATATTTATGTAAAAGTTGTAATTGTGGCAGTGCATTTCTTCGATTACTCACAGGTTTATATGATTATGTATTTTATTCTACAAAACCAATACTACAATGTATAAATGAGGCGTGCGTGGGAAAACCGGTCTTAATGCATGTGCGTAAAGCGTTGTCCCGGATTAGCCTGTCCGCACAGGCTAATCCGGGACGGCACTTTCCGCGTTTATGGTATTTTATGTTTCAATGAAGTGTCTTCTAACCATAAATCCACTTAAGGCGGAAAGTGTCGTCCCGGATTAGCCTGTTCGGACTGCACAGGCTAATCCGGGATGACACTTTACGCACATGCATTATGTCCGGTTTTCCCACGACGCACCACAAATGTAGTAGGGCAAAAAAAATTGAATGTTTCGGGCAACGGTCTCAAAAAAGTTAGGATTATTTTTTAAAAATTTTGCCTTAAAGGAAGCATATCTCGGTCAAAAACATTGAACATTTTCTAAATTCTGACGATTTCACGTAAAACAAAAGTTGCTAAAAACTTAAGGGTCGTGGGGCTTTCGCTACTAAAGTAGGGTTGGGTTGCTCAAAACACAGAATTAAATTTTTTGGCCTTGTTAATGGTTTGCCTTGGGTTTGCCTTTGTTCACTTCTCAAGTATTGTGCTAAAAAGAAAAAGAAAACTTCATCAGCGTCCCACCCCCCTCATCACCTTTTTTCCTGGAACAGCCCTTAACAGATTGCGTCATTTCAGCTTGTACACTCTTTGTGCAATATGTCTTTGAAATCCATACGTAGTAAGTGCAATGTTTTGATATTGGAGTTGGTTGTGATGTCATATTTTTGATACCTAAATTGGCTACAGTATAATTGTTTTGATTACTTTACTGGTTGTGATTACATCATTATTGATTCAGTTGTTACATGAAATCAGTTTGGCTTCGAGAATTATTTTACTTAAATTTTAAAACATTAAATGTTGATACTTCATAATTGTATATGTGTTCAATTGTGTATGTCTGTACCAGAGTTCAAAATAAATTATGTTTATTCAAGGGACAGTGTCACAGATTGGAGGCTGGAAAAACTATTCTTTAGAAATTGAATTTTATAACAGAAATTTGTAATATCTATCTAAATTGTTGTCGGTCATGATTTTTGGATTGTGAAACATTATAAGTCTGGTATTTATTATGCCTTTTTGTGGAAACGTCAGTTTTTAGAAAATAATTCTTCCCAACCAAAAACTGTGAAACTGCAATCTTTAACTGCTTCAATAACGCAAATGTTGCTAAGTTAAGTTGTTGTTTACTAAACCATTTCTGTTTCTTAAAGTAAACAATTTATATCTCGTATATTACAGCAATTCCATCTTGTATAATAGAAACTATTTTGTCTTGTATTAAATTACCGTTCTGTAATTTTTAGTACAATATGTGGTCAGGATGTTTTGACTTCATGCATGTATATAATTCAAAGCAGCAAAATCCATTCCATTATGTTTTATGAAAATAACGCTATCTGTTAAATTGTTATATTTAAAAAATATGTAAAAAAAATTCCCTGTGTCTGTCAATAAATAAAAATCACTTGAGATCTGTTTATTCAAACCTGACTTTGAATTCTATGTATTTAACTTAAATACTGTATGTTATTTGAGGGCAACATCTTTGCTATAGAACTCCTTTTTAACATGGTGTTTCAATTTTCATTTTGGCTATTTTTAACCATTTAGTCTGAAATAAGTTCAAGTCTGTCAGGGTTCCCTCTGGGCTTTAAAAAGTTGTCGCCACTTACTTTCGCCAAAATCAAAAAGTTGTCGCCACTTTCGCCAAATTCAAAAAGTTGTCGCCACTTACTTTCGCCAAATTCACAAAGTTGTCGCCAAATTTGAAGACATTAAAAATTCTGCTAATAACAATAATAGCATATAAACAATATAAATACGCGTTATATTATATGAACTACTACATAGTGCCTTGTACAGAACACAGTTAAATAAGTTAAGTATTTGTGTACTTCACTCTACAGTAAATCTCACCTTTGGTTTTCATATGCTTAACAATGTTCTCCTTTTTCAATACAGTGCATCCTGTAGTGAATGAATTGCTCAGTTTTGAGGATATACAGAGTTCACACAGCATAGATTTTGTGTTGGAATCATATTTGAGGAACGGGAAATCTGATTTCCAACTGTCTTTGAAATTTCTGTTAGCTGGTGAATTTAGAGTTTTATACATTTTTGAAGGAGTCTCAACATCATCTGAATCTAACGTTCGCTTTTTAACAGGCGTTATACACTCTGAACTTGCCATTTTGACGAGTGAAACAGAGAATATTATCTCATGTTTATATAGCACTAATCAAGGCAAAATGTTTAATTATTGCCTTTAAACACTCTGTTGTAGTAAACTATACATTTCTTTTGTATTTAACTATTTATTAACTATTTATTTCCATATATATATATTTGAAGAATTCCATCTGTTTTTGAACCATATATGTCTGTTATGTTGAACCAGTCAAGTTTCCATTTCTGTGCATACATGTTTCGCTGTAATTCTATGATTGCCTTTTTTCCATATTTTTAATGGAGTCGCACGTTTAAAACAGCAGCTAGGACATATTTTATTTTTATCATCAAATGTACATATTAACGTAGTTCCTGTATTTTGGAAATAGCATTTTTCCCATCTGTTATCTCATATATCTCATATTTCTCTGTGATCTTGACTCACATTTCTCTGTGATCTTATTAGTTATATTTTATACTTTGTTTCATCGTTGCAAATTTGCATATAGAGGCATGTCGTGGGAAAACTGGGCTTACTGCATGTGCGTAAAGTGTCGTATCGTATTAGCCTGTGCAGTCCACACAGGCTAATGCAGGACAGCACTTGCCGCTTTTATGGCATTTTCTGTTTCAATGAAGTTTCTTCTAAACATAAATCCACTGCAAGCGGAAAAAGCCATCCTGGATTAGCCTGTGCGGACTGCACAGGCTAATCCGGGACGACACTTTACCTACATGCAGTAAGCCCGGTTTTCCAACGACACGCCATATATATTTTTTACATTTCTATGTATACGTAGACAGGGTTAGAATGATATATGTGTGGTCTTTATATGTACTGCAGATCTGTTTGTTATATACATATACTTTGTTCAGATTTTATTATAGATTCTTTTTTATGCCCCAACGGAAGCTTTGGTGGCATATCGTAATCGCATCGTCCGTCCGTCTGTCTGTCCGTCACGCTTCTTGATAAGAGTGTAACTCGAAAAGTATTGAAGGGACGCAAACAATGCATCATATTGTTGCGTTCCGAGCTGTAATTCCAGCTGCTGTTATACTACTAGTTTGGTGGAGTGTAACCTCCAATAATGAACAGACGATTTTCCAATGTTCGTATATTTATTCAAATACAACGTTCAATAAATGCCAAATGAGTTATCATGAAACAAATTGTCAACCTACGATGTCGTACTAGTTCTATTAATGTTTTAATAATAATGGCACAAATGCGTCGAAACAAGTTTTAAAAAGCAATGTCGTAAACTTCAAAATAAGTTATTAAATAAACACACTGTGAGTCACCTTATAAAGTATTATTCTTTATTAAACACAATAAATACTTCCTAAAATTAATGTTATTCTATACTGTAAGTTAAGTTTTGATACTTTAAACGTATGACATTTATTTACTTCGAAATACGACGAAGGAGTCGCTCTTAAGATGACAATGTTGCAGACTGATTCTGACTAAAAATCGGCCCTTTATATACTAAGAGCTCCCGGTCGACCCAGAACAAGGTCGAACGACCAAAAACACGGTCGAACGAACGCTCACGACCATCAATACGTCACGGGTCGACCCAAAGCTTTGTCGACCGAACGCGCACGACCACAGATATTGGTCGGTCGACCATGCATTTGGTACGATATTCTATAGTTCCTAGGCAACACAGGAAGCAATATGGCGGACAATGAACTTTGCAGTTTTAACAACAAAATGTTAAACGATAAAAATGAGCCATGTAAGGCAACCTGTGACTAAAATGAATAGGAAAAACATGGATTATAATGCTAAGAACCTAATCTGTTTCGTAAGTACAGTAAAAACAATGTATTACGACTATTCACAAGATACTAAAGTGCAGAAATTAGTGATGACTCGTGACATTACAAAACTGCTTCTAAAAAGAAACAATAAAAATCTAACGAGTTCACTTGAATTATTATATGGATAAAGCCTGACAATAACAGGAGCTTGGGGATATGGATACCCGCAATGGATATATATGAAAATAAATACTGTTATAAATTACACAAGGGCTAAATGAAGTCCAGCTGTAAGTTGTTTCAGTAGCAATAAACAAATGCAAGAAGACAAGGTAAGTTTTTAAATAAAATCACTACCCCTGGTACCGGATTGTATCAATACCCCCTGGAACTAAAGGCCAAGCTCCTGCGGCCTTACACATTAAACAGCCTAAAAAAATATATTTCTTAAGGAAACTGTATGCCATACTCATAATATAACATGCATTGAGACTATAAATCTGTTACTGTAAATTAATAATGTTTGTTTGACTATACGTTTGAACTACTAACACATTAATAATGACTAGTTTTTTGTTTAAACAATTAACACCTTAACAAGTCAAACCCTCAACACTTAAAACAATTAACAGTCTCTAAATATCAATAACTGTCA
Organism: Congeria kusceri; assembly: GCA_027627225.1. Taxonomy (NCBI): domain Eukaryota; kingdom Metazoa; phylum Mollusca; class Bivalvia; order Myida; family Dreissenidae; genus Congeria; species Congeria kusceri. The sequence continues at coordinate 73,806,676 of CM051026.1, read as the reverse complement.
TCTGTCCTTAACTATGGGAGGCGCTACATTTAATATAATGAACCAAATGTGTGAACCATGCACTCCCAATGTATTATGATTTCTTAATGTTTATGCGCTTTTTTCCTTGGTGGCTCTCCCTCTGGAGTCTGTGATTGCCTCATGGCCGCCCTCATGCTTCTCTCAATCCTGCGCACTTCCTGGAGGACGTCATTGGCCCTTCTGGCTGCGTCGACGGATGCCCTCGTACTTTCATCTATCACGCTGGACAGCCGCCTTAACTCCGCCAGCATTGGGTCCTCGTGGTCTACCTGGACTGCCTTGTCCGCCACCTCGACTGCAACCTGGACCGCAGTGGTGGTGCACGCCAGGGCGGATGGTAAGCCCAACGGTTGTGGGGTACGTCTAACATAAGACCTTTGCGTGTTCAGAACCTCATCCAGTAACGGCGTACCAGGTAACAATGGAATGTACCTTGGCGTTGCCTGGGTATGGATGGGTGACAGCACTGTTGCAGAAAACTGGTAACTGTCGGGTGGTGTCGCATACCGGGTGATATTCGGTACCTCAGGCATGCTCTGCATGTTGAACCCCGGTGCCTCGGGACGATACGGCTCCACCGCGTAGAGGGTTGGGCTATACACCGCTGCGGACCGGGATAAACTTGAAGTGACTGCAACCGGTGTGATCTCAGCCAGCTAGTCTGGCAGTGATCCCGGTTCTTTCTGCTCGGACCTGACTTCCGAGGTAGAACATAGCTGCTGCATGTCAGCCTCTGTAACGAATCGCGGGGCTGGAGCCTTCACCAGCAGCTCGTGATAATTCACCAGCGGCCCGAGTTTGGCGACAGCCTGCTGGTGTCGACCGTAATTAGTGAGGTGCTCGTGGAACTTCAGACGGTCCTGACTGCGGAACTTGCACAGTTTGCAGTAGAACGGCACGTTTTCCAATGGCACGTGGTCCCTCAGCACATGCTCTGAAAGCCGACCCTTGCGATCGATGGTTCCGCACCACAAGCATCTATACAACAATCCACCATTGGCTGCTTTCATCATCTGGAAAAGAGTATTGTTTGATAATATCTTTAACTAATTTATTTATCTCTCTTGAAATTTAATGTCAATTGATGACTCGCAGTGTCTCAATTACAGAGTTAATATATAGCACAACTCCAGTGTTCGAAGACCACAAACTGGAGAAACATCGAAACAGGTAAGCGCTCGAAACTGGGTATACGAAACAAATTACTGTTAACAATGCCAAATGTTCAATGTTTCAATCACACAGTCTATGTCAAATCGCTAATTGTGTAATTTCAGTTTGGCAGAAGCGAACCACTTAGGAGGGTTTTTTCCCTTATACGATTTAAGTTTGTCATGATGCACTAATTTTGTGCGTCCATCTCTGTCGAGCTGTAGTACAAAGTTAACTGCAGATCTCTTCTCTTTAATTAACATTGGACCCTCATACGTTTGCTCTAGCTTTGGGCAGGACCCCACTTTGCGACCCTCATTAAGGCACCACACGGGGTCACCTACATTGTATTCTTGAAGTGTAGATTTCTGGTCGTACATTTCTTTACTACGATTCGCTCTTTGTTTAAGGTGGTTCCTTGCAATTTGATGGGCACGGACTTGACGTTCTCTTAGTTGCCCAATGTAACCGGCCGGCTGTTCAGCGTTGCAATCGGAGGGAGGACCAGCGTAAACCAGATCAGCAGGAAGCCGGACTTCGCGACCTGTGGCCATCATGTTTGGGGAGAACCCAGTCGACTCGTGTGGCGTAGCTCTATATGCCCCAGCGATACTACCCAAGTGTTGGTCCCAATTGGACTGCTCACCCACTAGGTAGGACTTCACCATTTTGATCAGCGAGCGATTGAAGCGCTCAACTTGACCGTTGCCCTTTGGATTCCGTGCGCTGGTTCTCGACTTCTTTACTTGAAGGATATTACATAATTCTTTGAAAAGGTTGCTTTCAAAAGCCGTACCTTGGTCGCTATGTATGGTAAGAGGAGTGCCCCATCGTGCAATAAAATTTTCAATGATAGCATTTGCACACGTTTCTGCGGTTTGATCAGCTACTGGGGTGACCTCAACGTATTTCGTGAAATGATCACTCATGACTAGGATGAACCGGTGGCCTTGAGACGTTATGGGCAAGGGCCCCATAAAGTCTATGGAGAGTAGATCCCAAGGAGCTCCTGCCTTCAGGTGACCCATTGGAGCGCGTGGATTTCGTTGTGGTTTCTTGTTCGCTTCGCAGACGTCACATTGCTGGACGAATAACTTTACATCTGTTTTCAGGTCGTACCAGTAATGTGACTTCGTAATATTCGCCTTTGTGCGTTTGACCCCCTGGTGACCAGCAACGATCTTGTCGTGCATCTGGCTGATCAGGCTGTTTCTCAGTTGCTTGGGCACTACCAGTCGTTTGCTGAACGCCCTATTCTCTGGACTCTTTAAGTACAATATGCCATCTTCGAGGTGGAGGTGTTCCCACATTAACACGTAGTGTCGTGATTCTTGACTCCAGTCGGCTACGGCGTCTCTGCATGGCTTTTGCCCGTGTTCAAGCAAGGACTTCACTGGACCAATGCTGGGGTCTTCGTTCTGTTGTCTAGCCATTTCTTGAGGAGAGTACGTTCCCATCCACGCTCTGGCTCTAGTCACAACACGCGATATATTTTCTGTAACGTCATGGTCTTTGCGCTCTTCCGGTGTCGCGCCAGCTACCTTTTGTTGGGAAGCGGGGGAGCTCCACCTTGCTAACATGGTTTGGGCTCTCCGCTGACACTTGCAACAAGGACCGCATTTGAGGGGCTCGCTCATGTCTACCTGGTCACAGACACAATCTCTAGGACTTTCGCAACGCGAAAGCGCGTCACAATGTGCCTGTTTTGTACCCGGACGGTACTCTATGCTGAAATCAAAAGGAGATAAAATGTCTACCCAACGCGCTATTTTGCCACTGGGCTCCTTCATACTGAACAGCCACACTAGCGCTTGGTGATCACTTCTAACTACGAAATGGCGACCTAACAAATACTGACGAAAGTACTGGACGAAGTAAACTAAGGCCAGCAATTCTTGTTCTGTGATGCAGTAATTTCTTTCGGCACGGTTCATAGCTCTGCTCGCATACGAAATGACTCGCTCTCGACCCTGTTGATGTTGAGACAGTATGCCACCTATGCCCTGGCCGGATGCATCGACGTCAAGGAAGAATGTTCCACCATCATTAAGGGGGTAGTCCATCACTTCAGGACTAATGAGAGCTTCTTTAATGGCGTTAAATGCAGCTTCTTGTCCATCTCCCCACTGAAAATCCGCATCCTTACATGTGAGTTGTATCAATGGGCGCGCTTTGTGAGCGAAGTCTTTTATGAATCGCCTGTAGTACGATCCGGTTGCCACGAATTGTTTGACTTGTTTCGGGGTCTTCGGGGTCGGCCAGCCAAGTATTTTGGCTACGTTGGTCGGATCTGGCTGAATTCCTTCTTGCGACACGACATGACCTAGAAAGCCCACTTTGGTTTGCAGCAGGTGGCATTTTTCAGGCTTCAACTTCAATCCTGCTGCCTGCAACCGCGCAAGTACTTCGTCTACCCGTTGAATGTGACCCTTGAAATCAGCATGGTATACTATAATGTCGTCAATATACACAAGACAGGTCAACCACTGCAGCCCTTGCAGAGCTAGTTCCATGGTCCGCTGAAAAGTACTAGCAGCATTATTGAGCCCGAATGGCATACGAGTCATCTCAAACTGCCCAAATTTGCATACAAATGCGCTCTTGGATATATCTGCCTTCTTCAGAGGGATCTGGAAATAACCAGAAGTTAGATCCAAACTGCTGAAGTACTTTGATCCCGCGACGGCGTCCAAACAGTCTTGAACCCTCGGCAATGGGAAACCATCTTGCTTAACCAGGGCATTTACCCTTCTGTAGTCCACACAGGGCCTGAGTGATCCATTCTTCTTCTTTACCAACACTATTGGGCTTGCCCAAGGAGATGTACTCTTTTGGATAACTCCCTTCTGTAAGAGGTCTTCTATTGCTTGCTTTTCAGCCTCAGCATATGCCAACGGGACTCTTCTTGGCCTCTGTCTTACAGGTGTAGCATCTCCAGTGTTAATGGTGTGTTCAGCAAGGTGGGTAAGTCCAAGATCCCAGTCATCTTTTGAAAACGTCTCGCTGTACTTGATGAGTAGGCTTGATATTTGTTGCCGTTCATGTTCACTTCTTCCTATCGTGGAACGCTCAAAGAGGTCCGTCAGGTGTTCAGGTAACGCTTTCTCTGATGTCGCAGGTATGTCATTAGTATGATACAACTCTGTCGTTTCCTGACCGGTCTTTACTCTGCGAACGGCTCCATGGTCACCTTGGTCTTCTTCAGACTCTACCTTGGCCAGAACACTAACGATACGCTCCACCCTTTGCGCCTTGCCTATTTCAGTGTCCTGTCTAAGAGTTACTTCAGTGGAGAATGGGTTTAATATCCTAATACTGCATGTTGGTGCACGGTTAACATCAACCAACGTGGATGCCATTCTAAGTGGGTATTTGTCTTCGAACTGGTCGATGGATTCAACTAGAAAGTCAGCTGTGACTTCTTCATCATCTTCGGTGAAACGCTCTACAAACACACTCACCGCCGCCTCAGTCAGGCCTGGAAGTGTTATGTCGCTTGCTACCGTAACACGTCTAGCCTTGTTAGCCTTGCCCACCTGGAAGATTGGTATTTCCTGCCCATTAAGCAGAATCTTGTTGCTGCTCAACATTATATCTGCTGGCTCGCCATGCCTACCCTTCAGAATGTCGTACCCCAGCAGAGCTTCATCCTCTATCTCTGCGACAATGACATTCTCTGATAGCAAGAGAGAGCCAAGTTCTAGGTCCAACCTAGCTTGACCTGCATCTTTAATTGGTGCACCACCCGCACCAACTAAACGAGTCGACCGGTCTAACTGTGGACGGGACTTGAATGGAAGCTGGTTATACGCTCTAGTAGAGATGATTGTACGTGAAGCCCCGGTATCCGCAGTGAATGTTACCGGATGACCATTCACCCTACCGTGCACGTACACTCCTTCGGCCAACTGTCTTGGCTTCTCGACCCTATTACTAGTAACCGCTTCCTCTATCTGGCTCTTGACGGGTTGCTCTTCATTATGACTTCCATGGCCTTCGCCGCTCTCTAACGGGACCTCCCTTTGGCCGCAAGGGCTGGTCCCTGTCCGTTTAAAGGCTCGGCATTCCCACGCGACTGGGAAGTTTCAATGATATGCTTTGGAGAGGCTCGGTCAGCGACTGGGCACTCGCGGGCATAATGACCTTTCTCGTGACACTTGAAGCACTCAACCTCTGCCTTCGCCTTTGGTTTAACGTCCGGTCTCCTTGCCTCTAAGGCTTCTAGCCTCTTCAGGATTTGCCGCATGAGAGACTCCTGTCTGTCACCTGCTGCCTCGGTTGGACTCTGTTGCTTCCCTTTGGATGCTCTGTAAGAAGCGGGATATGCCCTGGAAGTCGGGCTCCGATCTCGCTGTTCGGGACTCGTATGCTCTGTTGTTCTTCTAGTTGGTCGCCGCTGCTTCCAATCACCTTTATGGGTGCCTCTTGTTATCTGCAGAAACGACACTGCATAGAAGACAGCATCTTCAACGTTGGTTGGCTCCTTGTTAAACTCAACTTCGAAGCGGGCATCCTGATCTAGGAGGCCATCTAAGAATTGGCGTACCAGGTCCTCGTCTCGTGTACGTCTATCCCGATGTGGGTGCCCCTTATCATACAGCATCTTCAGGTTTGCAGCATATTCTTCTACTGACTCGCCATGTTGCTGCACCCGATGGCTGAATCTGGATGCAAACGAACGTGCAGACTCGATTACTCTGTACCGTCCCCCTATCTCGGCTACTAGGGCTTGGTAGTTGTTTACTACCACTGCTTGAAGCTGCGTGAAAACAAACTCAGCTGCCTGTCCCTCTATGTTTTGCAGCAAATGGTCAAGCCGTCGCTCGTCGCCCCAACCCATGCGGTCTGCAATGGTGTCGAACCTTGCGATCCAAACTTGCCAGTTTTCTTTACCGGTGAAAGGCGGAACCTTGATCCTCTCATGGTGTGGCGTCGCGTAGCCATGCGAAACTCGAGGACCATACTGGTTGAACAGAGGCGGTGCGCTACCAGACCACCGTTGACGACCGTCTCCATCGGTGTGGAAGCTGGGAGCCTCAGGTCTAAGGGCCGACGTGTTGACGTTCCCAGGGGCCGGAGCTATCGGAAATGGGGGAGCTTGTAGCGATGACCAGGTACCGTTATTGCCACTCGCTGACCGATGGTAGGTGTTAGCTTCCGTGTGCGCAGTAGCTGCCATATGGACACCTTTCACTGATTTAACTTCAGTGGCAAGATCTCGTATACATGCTTGCAGCGTATCCACAGTCTTCCATAGTTTGCTAGGTGACCTGCGGAGGGGCCTTTGTCGACGTTTCCCGGCTGACATGTGCGGAGAATCTGTATCAGAGGCTTCTGAAACTGTTTCCTGTTCAGCATCCATGTAGTCTGGGCTTGACTGTACCGCTGTATTGAAAGGTCCTTCCTCAGTATTTGGGAGGTTAAACTGTACTTCTGAGTCGCTGTTAGCCATTATTATTAACAGCCTGAAATTTGCTATTTCAATTTGATACCTCAAGAAATGTTCCAAAAATAACTGGAAATTAAATCTTTGGTTGAAAATAAAGCTACTGTACTTCTATATTGTTATGTTATATTTTTATTATTTGTTACTGACTACGATTTTAACAAATTCACTTTTCACACTAACTTTAGCACATAATAATGAAAAAACCGTTTATTTTATCACAAAAAGACGTAAGTTCGTTTCACTGGATCCACAGAATTGTCATGGATCCCACCGCTGCCACCATAAAATGTTGCGTTCCGAGCTGTAATTCCAGCTGCTGTTATACTACTAGTTTGGTGGAGTGTAACCTCCAATAATGAACAGACGATTTTCCAATGTTCGTATATTTATTCAAATACAACGTTCAATAAATGCCAAATGAGTTATCATGAAACAAATTGTCAACCTACGATGTCGTACTAGTTCTATTAATGTTTTAATAATAATGGCACAAATGCGTCGAAACAAGTTTTAAAAAGCAATGTCGTAAACTTCAAAATAAGTTATTAAATAAACACACTGTGAGTCACCTTATAAAGTATTATTCTTTATTAAACACAATAAATACTTCCTAAAATTAATGTTATTCTATACTGTAAGTTAAGTTTTGATACTTTAAACGTATGACATTTATTTACTTCGAAATACGACGAAGGAGTCGCTCTTAAGATGACAATGTTGCAGACTGATTCTGACTAAAAATCGGCCCTTTATATACTAAGAGCTCCCGGTCGACCCAGAACAAGGTCGAACGACCAAAAACACGGTCGAACGAACGCTCACGACCATCAATACGTCACGGGTCGACCCAAAGCTTTGTCGACCGAACGCGCACGACCACAGATATTGGTCGGTCGACCATGCATTTGGTACGATATTCTATAGTTCCTAGGCAACACAGGAAGCAATATGGCGGACAATGAACTTTGCAGTTTTAACAACAAAATGTTAAACGATAAAAATGAGCCATGTAAGGCAACCTGTGACTAAAATGAATAGGAAAAACATGGATTATAATGCTAAGAACCTAATCTGTTTCGTAAGTACAGTAAAAACAATGTATTACGACTATTCACAAGATACTAAAGTGCAGAAATTAGTGATGACTCGTGACATTACAAAACTGCTTCTAAAAAGAAACAATAAAAATCTAACGAGTTCACTTGAATTATTATATGGATAAAGCCTGACAATAACAGGAGCTTGGGGATATGGATACCCGCAATGGATATATATGAAAATAAATACTGTTATAAATTACACAAGGGCTAAATGAAGTCCAGCTGTAAGTTGTTTCAGTAGCAATCAACAAATGCAAGAAGACAAGGTAAGTTTTTAAATAAAATCACTACCCCTGGTACCGGATTGTATCAATATAATGATAGAGGACATCGAGAGGAAGTGCAGAGTACAAGGACCATAACTCTTTCTTCAATATTTACGGAGTATTGCCCTTTGGTTAATTTTCTTGTGCGGAGCATAAATCCATTTGTATTGAAGGGATTTTAAATAAAACCATGTTGTATATATAGAGGACGCTGAGAGGAAGTGGACAGTAAATCGTTCTTCAATGTTTTAGGAGTTATTGTTCATGGCTTATTTGTTTGCGCAGAGCATGATTGCATAGTGTAATTGTGCGGAGCATAACTCAAAAAGTATTCAAGGGATTCAAATGATACTCCATATAATGATAGAGGGTTTTAAGAGTTTGTGCATAGTGCAAGCAACATTTTCTTGTGCAGTGTAATTTTCTTGTATTGAAGGGATTCAATACAAGGGATCATAATACCTCATTTGATGATAGAGACTTTTGAAAGGATGTGTAGAGTACAAGGACTATAACTCTTTCTTCAATATTTACATAGTTATTGCTTATGGCTTATTTTTCTTGTACGGAGCATAACTATTTAGTGTAATTTTCTTGTGCAGAGCAGAACTACTTAGTGTAATTTTCTTGTGCGGAGCATAACTATTTAGTGTAAATTTTCTTGTGCGGAGCATAACTATTTAGTGTAATTTTCTTGTTCGGAGCATAACTATTTAGTGTAATTTTCTTGTGCGGAGCATAACTATTTAGTGTGAATTTCTTGTACAGAGGATAACTATTTAGTGTACATTTCTTGTGCGGAGCATAACTATAAATGTATTAAAAGGAATCAAATGATACTTCATATAATGACAGAGGCTTTTGATAGGAACTGCAGAGTACAAGGACCAGAATTCATTCTTCTGGCAAAACACATCTTTGGGGGCATTCGTCATTTACAGTGACACCGCTTTTTGATTCAATAGCAATAAAACATTTATCATACATACATATACAATGTCATTTTTCAAAGCTATACAGCGCAATAAATAAAGTGGACATGGATAGATCACACAGTTTATTCTGGATTGTTGTGGAGTATTATATTATGCATATTCTATAAATTATATCCTATTCTGCATTACATACTTCTATATTACTTTTGTTTCAATTGTTCATTAATATTACTAATTCTAAAATAGTCACCATACTATGTCTTCGCAATTACATGTACATGTTAATGCTCCACAATTGGTCTCAATGTATAGAAATGTTCAATAAATATCGAGCTTATATCTTCATTGTTAAACTGTTGAAAAATCAATAAGTATTGCTATTTAATTTTTCCATACGTGTCTGATACTTTTATTAATTTGTTTTCTGTTTAAAGATTCATTGATATTTTTCACAGAATAAACAAAAAAAACATTGTATATTATGCATATTAAAAACGTGGCAGGTTGTACATGTTTTCAAGGTTCAATGGCATTTAAAATTGATATGGTTAAAAAATTTGATTTCTGTTTTGCTGTTTATTTAAGAAATAATTTTGGATTAAGAGTTGTTTATCAGCTAATAAACAACAATTTTGAGTTCTGATGGGTAGGGATTAAACCACAAGGGCGTTAGCCCAAGTGGTTTTATATACCGCATCATCACGACCAGTCGTCGTTTATTAGCCAATAAACAACGTTAATGCGAAAAATATGTAGAGTCTATCATGACCTGACCACATATTCTGCAGTTACAATGAGAACTTTATTTTACAGTTTCAGAACTATTTTTACGGGTTGTTTATTGGTAGTTGAGCAATGGTGAATTTTGTTCTTTGTCTATAGAAAACTCTGCGCATGTCAAGTTACAATGTTGTTTTAGACGACAATGCATGTTTATTTAAAGGCCTCGTTTAAGGAATGTGTGGGGTCTCCTTGGGGTATTTCACTCTGTGTATTGGTCCACAATAAAATCTCTTATCATTATCTGCAATCTTTTCTCTTAGCTGACTGAGCAATGGCTAAGTGCACTGTTTCCTCTGCAGCAGTTGATCTCAGCTGATAAGCGTCGCCACACTGTGTCCACTCTGTGACCCCAACAGGGTGCCAATACACACGGGTACAAAACCCCAGGTTCGGGGGGGGGGGGGGGTTAAATAACGAAGGATTAAACTAGGGCTTTAACGTATAGTGACCAATTAAATCAGTGTCACTGTCCTTTCAATGTATGAGAACCTTTTCAAGTTGTTGTCAGCTTGATTTATTTTTGACATGATAATCTTAGTGTTGTGCTTTTTTTTACCTTTACTTTAAACCAAACTAGATCTTTTAAATATTAATTATTAAAACCAGTAAATTATCTTTATATACACAATATATTATAGCTATATTTACACATGTAGCGATATTACTCTATACTGTTATACCATTTAATAAACTTTTAAGAACTGTTACAGTTTTTACTTGTCAATCATTATCATCATCGTTGTCGTCGTTATGGTCATCATCGTCGTCGTTACGTTCATCATCATAATCATCATCACCACCACCATTATCATTGTCGTCGTCGTCTTCATGATGATCATCATCATTGTTTTCTTTGGTGTAAGTAGCTCACCTGAGCACAACGTCCGTCGTGAATCGTTCGTCGTCAACACTTATCTTTTAAACACTCTAGAGGCAACATGTGTTGCCCAATCTTCATGAAACTTTGCTCAGAACATTTGTCCCAATGATATCTCGGACGAGTTCGAAACTGGGTCATGTGGGGTCAAAAACTAGGTCACTCGGTCAAATTGAAGAAAAAGCTTGTGAACACTGTAGAAATCACATTTTTTGCCCTATCAACATTAAACTTGCTCTGAACATTTGTTTTTATGATATCTCGGCCGAGTTCGAAAATGGTTCCGCTCCGTTGAAAAACATGGCCGCCAGGGGGCGGGGCAGTTTTCCGTATATGGCCATAGAAAAAACTTGTGAACACTCTAGGAGTTACATTTTTTACCAATCAACAGACAACTTCCTCAAAACATTTGTTCTTATGATATCTCAGCCGAGTTCGAAAATGGTTCCGCTCAATTGAAACACATGGCCGCCAGGGGGCGGGACAGTTTTCCGTATATGGCTAAATTGAAAACTTTAAAAAGCTTGTGAACATTCTAGAGGCCACATTTTGGGCACTCTTCATAAAACTTTCCCAGAACATTTGTTTTAATGATATCTCGGACGAGTTCGAAACTGGGTCACGTTGCCTCAAAAACTAGGTCACTAGGTCAAATTGAATAAAAAGCTTGTGTACACTCTTGAAGTCATATAAAAAGCAGATTCTCTTTAATATTTACAAAGATTCATTTTAAAACAGTATTTTTATGTACTTCTGATATATTTTTACGCTTAGATTTTTATATAAAGCACCGTACCCACACTGCAAAGATTATATGTGTCACACCCTTTAAAAGAAGGGATTTTTTTTATAGTTTTATACAAGCAGGGTTTTAAATGTTAAGCAGTGTGCTCAGGCAATGTTTTTTAACCGAAGTCCCGAGGGTAAATAATCCCACTCGTCGTCGTTGAAGTCATATTTTTTACCCAATCTTCTTGAAACTCGCTCAGAACATTTGTTTCAATAATATCTCGAACGAGTTCGAAACTGGGTCATGTGGGGTCAAAAACTAGGTCACTAGGGCAAATTGAAAAAAAAGCTTGGGAACACTCTATAAGTCACATTTTTTGCACAATATTCTTGAAACTTGCTCAGAACATTTGTTTCAATTATATCTCAGAGGAGTTTGAAACTAGCTCATGTCGGGTCAAAAACTAGGTCACCAGGACAAATTGAATAAAAAAGCTTGTGAATACTCTTGATGCCACATTTATAGCCCAATCATCATGAAACTTGCTCAGAACATTTGTCCCAATGATATCTGGGACACGTTCGAAACCAGGTCACATGGGGTCAAAAACTAGGTCTCCAGGCCAAATTGAAAAAGAAAGCTTGTGAACATTCTAGAGGCCACAAATTTAGCCGAATCTTCAAGAAACTTACTCAGAACAGTAGTTCATTAGCCCCTCAGGTGAGCGACCTAGGGCCTTATGGCCCTCTTGTATTATAAATAACGCAATAATATTCTGTGGTTTATCAACTTATGCATTATCTGTTGGATGCTGAAAGCGTATTTTCATTAAATTTACGGGACACTACGCTTCAAATCATAAAATAAACCAGAAAAGTATATACTGATTTACAAAGCGATTTTGAAGTATATGTATCATCAATGTACAGATCGACATAATATAACATGTATATTGAAAACAAATCACATTAGTTGTATACACAATCTAAACAAAAATGCCCACCATTATCGTAAATAAAAACGGTGTAAAACGTGTTGTGTCCAAAGTATATAAGATATATAAAGTTATACAGTAATCTAATTTATAATAGGAACACATTTTAATTACCGTCAGAACAGACAGTTTACGTTTTGTGTTAAACCTTTACATGTAATTGATAGTATCAACAACTAGAACATTTTTAGAATATGTACACGTTTACTAATAGTAGTGATGGACTGATTAATCATTTAGTCAAATAATCATGACGAACAGAGCCATGACTTGACGATGACGATGGGAAAAAATAATCGACGAACTTTGTACATGTCACTAGTACTACTTTTTGGCCAAAACTATATTCTGTTGTCAAAAATAATTAATGTTTTGCTGTTCAAAACTGTTAAATCTATTATACATAAAACACATTGTACATCCGATGCAATATACAATGCTATAAAACATTCCTTGATAGGTCGTCATTGTGTCCACTAAAGGATTTTCATGATTTTAGATGCATTGTAGCATGGATTGGTTAATAATTTATTATAGATCATTGATGTAATATTCAATGTACAAGTAAATACTTCTCTGTGGATTTAAAATCGCAAAATTTATATGACTCGTATGTACATGTTATTCCTGTACAAAGCACTAGATTTACGTACAATGTCAAGGGAGGAGGGGTGGTGATTGTTTTACACTACATTTCCTTTATTAAGTGCCATTGTAGATACATGTAAATACTAATAATTGTTGTCAAGGGAGGATGGGTGGTGATTGTGTTACACTACATTTCCTTTATTAAGTGCCATTGTAGATACATGTAAATACTAATAATTGTTGTCAAGGGAAGAGGGGTGGTGATTGTGTTACACTACATTTCCTTTATTAAGTGCCATTGTAGATACATGTAAATACTTATAATTGTTGTCAAGGGAGGATGGGTGGTGATTGTTTTACACTACATTTCCTTTATTAAGTGCCATTGTAGATACATGTAAATACTTATAATTGTTGTCAAGGGAGGATGGGTGGTGATTGTGTTACACTACATTTCCTTTATTAAGTGCCATTGTAGATACATGTAAATACTTATAATTGTTGTCAAGGGAGGAGGGGTGGTGATTGTGTTACACTACATTTCCTTTATTAAGTGCCATTGTAGATACATGTAAATACTAATAATTGTTGTCAAGGGAGGAGGGGAGGTGTTTGTGTTACACTACATTTCCTTTATTAAGTGCCATTGTAGGTACATGCAAATACTTATAATTGTTGTCAAGGGAGGAGGGGAGGTGTTTGTGTTACACTACATTTCCTTTATTAAGTGCCATTGTAGATACATGTAAATACTAATAATTGTTGTCAAGGGAGGAGGTGTGGTGATTGTGTTACACTACATTTCCTTTATTAAGTGCCATTGTAGATACATGTAAATACTAATAATTGTTGTCAAGGGAGGAGGGTGGTGATTGTTTTACACTACATTTCCTTTATTAAGTGCCATTGTAGATACATGTAAATACTTATAATTGTTGTCAAGGGAGGAGGTGTGGTGATTGTGTTACACTACATTTCCTTTATTAAGTGCCTTTGTAGATACATGTAAATACTAATAATTGTTGTCAAGGGAGGAGGTGTGGTCATTGTGTTACACTACATTTACTTTATTAAGTGCCATTGTAGATACATGTAAATACTAATAATTGTTGTCAAGGGAGGAGGGGTGGTGATTGTTTTACACTACATTTTCTTTATTAAGTGCCATTGTAGATACATGTAAATACTAATAATTGTTGTCAAGGGAGGAGGGGTGGTGATTGTTTTTACACTACATTTCCTTTATTAAGTGCCATTGTAGATACATGTAAATACTAATAATTGTTGTCAAGGGAGGAGGTGTGGTGATTGTGTTACACTACATTTCCTTTATTAAGTGCCATTGTAGATACATGTAAATACTTATAATTGTTGTCAAGGGAGGAGGTGTGATGATTGTGTTACACTACATTTCCTTTATTAAGTGCCATTGTAGATACATGTATATACTTATAATTGTTGTCAAGGGAGGAGGGGTGGTCATTGTGTTACACTACATTTCCTTTATTAAGTGCCATTGTAGATACATGTAAATACTTATAATTGTTGTCAAGGGAGGAGGGGTGGTGATTGTTTTACACTACATTTCCTTTATTAAGTGCCTTTGCAGATACATGTAAATACGAATAATTGTTGTCAAGGGAGGAGGGGTGGTGATTGTGTTACACTACATTTCCTTTATTATGTGCCATTGTTGATACATGTAAATACTAATAATTGTTGTCAAGGGAGGAGGTGTGGTCATTGTGTTACACTACATTTCCTTTATTAAGTGCCATTGTAGATACATGTAAATACTAATAATTGTTGTCAAGGGAGGAGGGGTGGTGATTGTGTTACACTACATTTCCTTTATTAAGTGCCATTGTAGATACATGTAAATACTTATAATTGTTGTCAAGGGAGGAGGTGTGGAGATTGTGTTACACTACATTTCCTTTATTAAGTGCCATTGTAGATACATGTAAATACTTATAATTGTTGTCAAGGGAGGAGGGGAGGTGTTTGTATTACACTACATTTCCTTTATTAAGTGCCATTGTAGATACATGTAAATACTAATAATTGTTGTCAAGGGAGGAGGTATGGTGTTTGTGTTACACTACATTTCCTTTATTAAGTGCCATTGTAGATACATGTAAACACCAATAATTGTTGTCAAGGGAGGAGGGGTGGTCATTGTGTTGCACTACATTTACTTTATTAAGTGCCATTGTAGATACATGTAAATACTAATAATTGTTGTCAAGGGAGGAGGGGTGGTGATTGTGTTACACTACATTTCCTTTATTAAGTGCCATTGTAGATACATGTAAACACCAATAATTGTTGTCAAGGGAGGAGGGTGGTGATTGTTTTACACTACATTTCCTTTATTAAGTGCCATTGTAGATACATATAAATACTAATAATTGTTGTCAAGGGAGGAGGGGTGGTGATTGTTTTACACTACATTTCCTTTATTAAGTGCCATTGTAGATACATGTAAATACTAATACTTGTTGTCAAGGGAGGAGGGGTGGTGATTGTGTTACACTACGTTTCCTTTATTAAGTGCCATTGTAGATACATGTAAACACCAATAATTGTTGTCAAGGGAGGAGGGGTGGTCATTGTGTTACACTACATTTCCTTTATTAAGTGCCATTGTAGAAACATGTAAATACTAATAATTGTTGTCAAGGAGGAGGGGTGGTGATTGTGTTACACTACATTTCCTTTATTAAGTGCCATTGTAGATACATATAAATACTAATAATTGTTGTCAAGGGAGGAGGGGTGGTGATTGTGTTACACTACATTTCCTTTATTAAGTGCCATTGTAGATACATGTAAACACCAATAATTGTTGTCAAGGGAGGAGGGGTGGTCATTGTGTTACACTACATTTCCTTTATTAAGTGCCATTGTAGATACATGTAAATACTAATAATTGTTGTCAAGGTAGGAGGGGTGGTGATTGTGTACACTACATTTCCTTTATTAAGTGCCATTGTAGATACATGTAAATACTAATAATTGTTGTCAAGGGAGGAGGGGAGGTGATTGTTTTTCACTACATTTCCTTTATTAAGTGCCATTGTAGATACATGTAAACACCAATAATTGTTGTCAAGGGAGGAGGGGTGGTCATTGTGTTACACTACATTTCCTTTATTAAGTGCCATTGTAGATACATGTAAATACTAATAATTGTTGTCAAGGTAGGAGGGGTGGTGATTGTGTACACTACATTTCCTTTATTAAGGTGCCATTGTAGATACATGTAAATACTAATAATTGTTGTCAAGGGAGGAGGGGTGGTGATTGTGTTACACTACATTTCCTTTATTAAGTGCCATTGTAGATACATGTAAACACCAATAATTGTTGTCAAGGGAGGAGGGGTGGTCATTGTGTTACACTACATTTCCTTTATTAAGTGCCATTGTAGATACATGTAAATACTAATAATTGTTGTCAAGGGAGGAGGGGTGGTGATTGTGTTACACTACATTTCCTTTATTAAGTGCCATTGTAGATACATGTAAATACTAATAATTGTTGTCAAGGGAGGAGGGGTGGTGATTGTTTTACACTACATTTCCTTTACTAAGTGCCATTGTAGATACATGTAAATACTAATAATTGTTGTCAAGGGAGGAGGGGTGATGATTGTTTTACACTACATTTCCTTTATTAAGTGCCATTGTAGATACATGTAAATACTAATAATTGTTGTCAAGGGAGGAGGGGTGGTGATTGTGTTACACTACATTTCCTTTATTAAGTGCCATTGTAGATACATGTAAATACTAATAATTGTTGTCAAGGGAGGAGGGATGGTGATTGTGTTACACTACATTTCCTTTATTAAGTGCCATTGTAGATACATGTAAATACTAATAATTGTTGTCAAGGGAGGAGGGGTGGTGATTGTTTTACACTACATTTCCTTTATTAAGTGCCATTGTAGATACATGTAAATACTAATAATTGTTGTCAAGGGAGGAGGGGTGATGATTGTTTTACACTACATTTCCTTTATTAAGTGCCTTTGTAGATACATGTAAATACTAATAATTGTTGTCAAGGGAGGAGGGGGTGGTGATTGTGTTACACTACATTTCCTTTATTAAGTGCCATTGTAGATACATGTAAATACTAATAATTGTTGTCAAGGGAGGAGGGGGTGGTGATTGTGTTACACTACATTTCCTTTATTAAGTGCCATTGTAGATACATGTAAATACATATAATTGTTGTCAAGGGAGGAGGTGTGGAGATTGTGTTACACTACATTTCCTTTATTAAGTGCCATTGTAGATACATGTAAATACTTATAATTGTTGTCAAGGGAGGAGGGGAGGTGTTTGTATTACACTACATTTCCTTTATTAAGTGCCATTGTAGATACATGTAAATACTAATAATTGTTGTCAAGGGAGGAGGTATGGTGTTTGTGTTACACTACATTTCCTTTATTAAGTGCCATTGTAGATACATGTAAATACTAATAATTGTTGTCAAGGGACGAGGGGTGGTGATTGTGTTACACTACATTTCCTTTATTAAGTGCTATTGTAGATACATGTAAATACTAATAATTGTTGTCAAGGGAGGAGGGGTGGTGATTGTGTTACACTACATTTCCTTTATTAAGTGCCATTGTAGATACATGTAAATACTAATAATTGTTGTCAAGGGAGGAGGGGTGGTGATTGTGTTACACTACATTTCCTTTGTTAAGTGCCATTGTAGATACATGTAAATACTAATAATTGTTGTCAAGGGAGGAGGGGAGGTGTTTGTGTTACACTACATTTCCTTTATTAAGTGCCATTGTAGAAACATGTAAATACTAATAATTGTTGTCAAGGGAGGAGGTGTGGTGATTGTGTTACACTACATTTCCTTTATTAAGTGCCATTGTAGATACATGTAAATACTAATAATTGTTGTCAAGGGAGGAGGGGTGGTGATTGTGTTACACTACATTTCCTTTATTAAGTGCCATTGTAGATACATGTAAATACTTATAATTGTTGTCAAGGGAGGAGGTGTGGTGATTGTGTTACACTACATTTCCTTTATTAAGTGCCATTGTAGATACATGTAAATACTAATAATTGTTGTCAAGGGAGGAGGGGTGGTGATTGTGTTACACTACATTTCCTTTATTAAGTGACATTGTAGATACATGTAAATACTAATAATTGTTGTCAAGGGAGGAGGGGTGGTGATTGTGTTACACTACATATCCTTTATTAAGTGCCATTGTAGATACATGTAAACACCAATAATTGTTGTCAAGGGAGGAGGGTGGTGATTGTTTTACACTACATTTCCTTTATTAAGTGCCATTGTAGATACATGTAAATACTAATAATTGTTGTCAAGGGAGGAGGGGTGGTGATTGTTTTACACTACATTTCCTTTATTAAGTGCCATTGTAGATACATGTAAATACTAATAATTGTTGTCAAGGGAGGAGGGGTGGTGATTGTGTTACACTACATTTCCTTTATTAAGTGCCATTGTAGATACATGTAAACACCAATAATTGTTGTCAAGGGAGGAGGGGTGGTCATTGTGTTACACTACATTTCCTTTATTAAGTGCCATTGTAGATACATGTAAATACTAATAATTGTTGTCAAGGTAGGAGGGGTGGTGATTGTGTACACTACATTTCCTTTATTAAGTGCCATTGTAGATACATGTAAATACTAATAATTGTTGTCAAGGGAGGAGGGGAGGTGATTGTTTTTCACTACATTTCCTTTATTAAGTGCCATTGTAGATACATGTAAACACCAATAATTGTTGTCAAGGGAGGAGGGGTGGTCATTGTGTTACACTACATTTCCTTTATTAAGTGCCATTGTAGATACATGTAAATACTAATAATTGTTGTCAAGGGAGGAGGGGTGGTGATTGTTTTACACTACATTTCCTTTATTAAGTGCCATTGTAGATACATGTAAATACTAATAATTGTTGTCAAGGGAGGAGGTGTGGTGATTGTGTTACACTACATTTCCTTTATTAAGTGCCATTGTAGATACATGTAAACACCAATAATTGTTGTCAAGGGAGGAGGGGTGGTCATTGTGTTACACTACATTTCCTTTATTAAGTGCCATTGTAGATACATGTAAACACCAATAATTGTTGTCAAGGGAAGAGGGGTGGTGATTGTGTACACTACATTTCCTTTATTAAGTGCCATTGTAGATACATGTAAATACTTATAATTGTTGTCAAGGGAGGAGGTGTGGTGATTGTGTTACACTACATTTCCTTTATTAAGTGCCTTTGTAGATACATGTAAATACTAATAATTGTTGTCAAGGGAGGAGGTGTGGTCATTGTGTTACACTACATTTACTTTATTAAGTGCCATTGTAGATACATGTAAATACTAATAATTGTTGTCAAGGGAGGAGGGGTGGTGATTGTTTTACACTACATTTTCTTTATTAAGTGCCATTGTAGATACATGTAAATACTAATAATTGTTGTCAAGGGAGGAGGGGTGGTGATTGTTTTACACTACATTTCCTTTATTAAGTGCCATTGTAGATACCTGTAAATACTAATAATTGTTGTCAAGGGAGGAGGTGTGGTGATTGTGTTACACTACATTTCCTTTATTAAGTGCCATTGTAGATACATGTAAATACTTATAATTGTTGTCAAGGGAGGAGGTGTGGTGATTGTGTTACACTACATTTCCTTTATTAAGTGCCATTGTAGATACATGTATATACTTATAATTGTTGTCAAGGGAGGAGGGGTGGTCATTGTGTTACACTACATTTCCTTTATTAAGTGCCATTGTAGATACATGTAAATACTTATAATTGTTGTCAAGGGAGGAGGGGTGGTGATTGTTTTACACTACATTTCCTTTATTAAGTGCCTTTGCAGATACATGTAAATACGAATAATTGTTGTCAAGGGAGGAGGGGTGGTGATTGTGTTACACTACATTTCCTTTATTATGTGCCATTGTTGATACATGTAAATACTAATAATTGTTGTCAAGGGAGGAGGTGTGGTCATTGTGTTACACTACATTTCCTTTATTAAGTGCCATTGTAGATACATGTAAATACTAATAATTGTTGTCAAGGGAGGAGGGGTGGTGATTGTGTTACACTACATTTCCTTTATTAAGTGCCATTGTAGATACATGTAAATACTTATAATTGTTGTCAAGGGAGGAGGTGTGGAGATTGTGTTACACTACATTTCCTTTATTAAGTGCCATTGTAGATACATGTAAATACTTATAATTGTTGTCAAGGGAGGAGGGGAGGTGTTTGTATTACACTACATTTCCTTTATTAAGTGCCATTGTAGATACATGTAAATACTAATAATTGTTGTCAAGGGAGGAGGTATGGTGTTTGTGTTACACTACATTTCCTTTATTAAGTGCCATTGTAGATACATGTAAACACCAATAATTGTTGTCAAGGGAGGAGGGGTGGTCATTGTGTTGCACTACATTTACTTTATTAAGTGCCATTGTAGATACATGTAAATACTAATAATTGTTGTCAAGGGAGGAGGGGTGGTGATTGTGTTACACTACATTTCCTTTATTAAGTGCCATTGTAGATACATGTAAACACCAATAATTGTTGTCAAGGGAGGAGGGTGGTGATTGTTTTACACTACATTTCCTTTATTAAGTGCCATTGTAGATACATATAAATACTAATAATTGTTGTCAAGGGAGGAGGGGTGGTGATTGTTTTACACTACATTTCCTTTATTAAGTGCCATTGTAGATACATGTAAATACTAATACTTGTTGTCAAGGGAGGAGGGGTGGTGATTGTGTTACACTACATTTCCTTTATTAAGTGCCATTGTAGATACATGTAAACACCAATAATTGTTGTCAAGGGAGGAGGGGTGGTCATTGTGTTACACTACATTTCCTTTATTAAGTGCCATTGTAGAAACATGTAAATACTAATAATTGTTGTCAAGGGAGGAGGGGTGGTGATTGTGTTACACTACATTTCCTTTATTAAGTGCCATTGTAGATACATATAAATACTAATAATTGTTGTCAAGGGAGGAGGGGTGGTGATTGTGTTACACTACATTTCCTTTATTAAGTGCCATTGTAGATACATGTAAACACCAATAATTGTTGTCAAGGGAGGAGGGGTGGTCATTGTGTTACACAACATTTCCTTTATTAAGTGCCATTGTAGATACATGTAAATACTAATAATTGTTGTCAAGGTAGGAGGGGTGGTGATTGTGTACACTACATTTCCTTTATTAAGTGCCATTGTAGATACATGTAAATACTAATAATTGTTGTCAAGGGAGGAGGGGAGGTGATTGTTTTTCACTACATTTCCTTTATTAAGTGCCATTGTAGATACATGTAAACACCAATAATTGTTGTCAAGGGAGGAGGGGTGGTCATTGTGTTACACTACATTTCCTTTATTAAGTGCCATTGTAGATACATGTAAATACTAATAATTGTTGTCAAGGTAGGAGGGGTGGTGATTGTGTACACTACATTTCCTTTATTAAGTGCCATTGTAGATACATGTAAATACTAATAATTGTTGTCAAGGGAGGAGGGGTGGTGATTGTGTTACACTACATTTCCTTTATTAAGTGCCATTGTAGATACATGTAAACACCAATAATTGTTGTCAAGGGAGGAGGGGTGGTCATTGTGTTACACTACATTTCCTTTATTAAGTGCCATTGTAGATACATGTAAATACTAATAATTGTTGTCAAGGGAGGAGGGGTGGTGATTGTGTTACACTACATTTCCTTTATTAAGTGCCATTGTAGAAACATGTAATACTAATAATTGTTGTCAAGGGAGGAGGGGTGGTGATTGTTTTACACTACATTTCCTTTACTAAGTGCCATTGTAGATACATGTAAATACTAATAATTGTTGTCAAGGGAGGAGGGGTGATGATTGTTTTACACTACATTTCCTTTATTAAGTGCCATTGTAGATACATGTAAATACTAATAATTGTTGTCAAGGGAGGAGGGGTGGTGATTGTGTTACACTACATTTCCTTTATTAAGTGCCATTGTAGATACATGTAAATACTAATAATTGTTGTCAAGGGAGGAGGGATGGTGATTGTGTTACACTACATTTCCTTTATTAAGTGCCATTGTAGATACATGTAAATACTAATAATTGTTGTCAAGGGAGGAGGGGTGGTGATTGTTTTACACTACATTTCCTTTATTAAGTGCCATTGTAGATACATGTAAATACTAATAATTGTTGTCAAGGGAGGAGGGGTGATGATTGTTTTACACTACATTTCCTTTATTAAGTGCCTTTGTAGATACATGTAAATACTAATAATTGTTGTCAAGGGAGGAGGGGTGGTGATTGTGTTACACTACATTTCCTTTATTAAGTGCCATTGTAGATACATGTAAATACTAATAATTGTTGTCAAGGGAGGAGGGGTGGTGATTGTGTTACACTACATTTCCTTTATTAAGTGCCATTGTAGATACATGTAAATACATATAATTGTTGTCAAGGGAGGAGGTGTGGAGATTGTGTTACACTACATTTCCTTTATTAAGTGCCATTGTAGATACATGTAAATACTTATAATTGTTGTCAAGGGAGGAGGGGAGGTGTTTGTATTACACTACATTTCCTTTATTAAGTGCCATTGTAGATACATGTAAATACTAATAATTGTTGTCAAGGGAGGAGGTATGGTGTTTGTGTTACACTACATTTCCTTTATTAAGTGCCATTGTAGATACATGTAAATACTAATAATTGTTGTCAAGGGACGAGGGGTGGTGATTGTGTTACACTACATTTCCTTTATTAAGTGCCATTGTAGATACATGTAAATACTAATAATTGTTGTCAAGGGAGGAGGGGTGGTGATTGTGTTACACTACATTTCCTTTATTAAGTGCCATTGTAGATACATGTAAATACTAATAATTGTTGTCAAGGGAGGAGGGGTGGTGATTGTGTTACACTACATTTCCTTTGTTAAGTGCCATTGTAGATACATGTAAATACTAATAATTGTTGTCAAGGGAGGAGGGGAGGTGTTTGTGTTACACTACATTTCCTTTATTAAGTGCCATTGTAGATACATGTAAATACTAATAATTGTTGTCAAGGGAGGAGGGGTGGTGATTGTGTTACACTACATTTCCTTTATTAAGTGCCATTGTAGATACATGTAAATACTAATAATTGTTGTCAAGGGAGGAGGGGTGGTGATTGTGTTACACTACATTTCCTTTATTAAGTGCCATTGTAGATACATGTAAATACTTATAATTGTTGTCAAGGGAGGAGGTGTGGTGATTGTGTTACACTACATTTCCTTTATTAAGTGCCATTGTAGATACATGTAAATACTAATAATTGTTGTCAAGGGAGGAGGGGTGGTGATTGTGTTACACTACATTTCCTTTATTAAGTGACATTGTAGATACATGTAAATACTAATAATTGTTGTCAAGGGAGGAGGGGTGGTGATTGTGTTACACTACATATCCTTTATTAAGTGCCATTGTAGATACATGTAAACACCAATAATTGTTGTCAAGGGAGGAGGGTGGTGATTGTTTTACACTACATTTCCTTTATTAAGTGCCATTGTAGATACATATAAATACTAATAATTGTTGTCAAGGGAGGAGGGGTGGTGATTGTTTTACACTACATTTCCTTTATTAAGTGCCATTGTAGATACATGTAAATACTAATAATTGTTGTCAAGGGAGGAGGGGTGGTGATTGTGTTACACTACATTTCCTTTATTAAGTGCCATTGTAGATACATGTAAACACCAATAATTGTTGTCAAGGGAGGAGGGGTGGTGATTGTGTTACACTACATTTCCTTTATTAAGTGCCATTGTAGATACATGTAAACACCAATAATTGTTGTCAAGGGAGGAGGGGTGGTCATTGTGTTGCACTACATTTACTTTATTAAGTGCCATTGTAGATACATGTAAATACTAATAATTGTTGTCAAGGGAGGAGGGGTGGTGATTGTGTTACACTACATTTCCTTTATTAAGTGCCATTGTAGATACATGTAAACACCAATAATTGTTGTCAAGGGAGGAGGGTGGTGATTGTTTTACACTACATTTCCTTTATGAAGTGCCATTGTAGATACATATAAATACTAATAATTGTTGTCAAGGGAGGAGGGGTGGTGATTGTTTTACACTACATTTCCTTTATTAAGTGCCATTGTAGATACATGTAAATACTAATACTTGTTGTCAAGGGAGGAGGGGTGGTGATTGTGTTACACTACATTTCCTTTATTAAGTGCCATTGTAGATACATGTAAACACCAATAATTGTTGTCAAGGGAGGAGGGGTGGTCATTGTGTTACACTACATTTCCTTTATTAAGTGCCATTGTAGAAACATGTAAATACTAATAATTGTTGTCAAGGGAGGAGGGGTGGTGATTGTGTTACACTACATTTCCTTTATTAAGTGCCATTGTAGATACATATAAATACTCATAATTGTTGTCAAGGGAGGAGGGGTGGTGATTGTGTTACACTACATTTCCTTTATTAAGTGCCATTGTAGATACATGTAAACACCAATAATTGTTGTCAAGGGAGGAGGGGTGGTCATTGTGTTACACTACATTTCCTTTATTAAGTGCCATTGTAGATACATGTAAATACTAATAATTGTTGTCAAGGTAGGAGGGGTGGTGATTGTGTACACTACATTTCCTTTATTAAGTGCCATTGTAGATACATGTAAATACTAATAATTGTTGTCAAGGGAGGAGGGGAGGTGATTGTTTTTCACTACATTTCCTTTATTAAGTGCCATTGTAGATACATGTAAACACCAATAATTGTTGTCAAGGGAGGAGGGGTGGTCATTGTGTTACACTACATTTCCTTTATTAAGTGCCATTGTAGATACATGTAAATACTAATAATTGTTGTCAAGGTAGGAGGGGTGGTGATTGTGTACACTACATTTCCTTTATTAAGTGCCATTGTAGATACATGTAAATACTAATAATTGTTGTCAAGGGAGGAGGGGTGGTGATTGTGTTACACTACATTTCCTTTATTAAGTGCCATTGTAGATACATGTAAACACCAATAATTGTTGTCAAGGGAGGAGGGGTGGTCATTGTGTTACACTACATTTCCTTTATTAAGTGCCTTTGTAGATACATGTAAATACTAATAATTGTTGTCAAGGGAGGAGGGGTGGTGATTGTGTTACACTACATTTCCTTTATTAAGTGCCATTGTAGATACATGTAAATACTAATAATTGTTGTCAAGGGAGGAGGGGTGGTGATTGTTTTACACTACATTTCCTTTACTAAGTGCCATTGTAGATACATGTAAATACTAATAATTGTTGTCAAGGGAGGAGGGGTGATGATTGTTTTACACTACATTTCCTTTATTAAGTGCCTTTGTAGATACATGTAAATACTAATAATTGTTGTCAAGGGAGGAGGGGTGGTGATTGTGTTACACTACATTTCCTTTATTAAGTGCCATTGTAGATACATGTAAATACTAATAATTGTTGTCAAGGGAGGAGGGATGGTGATTGTGTTACACTACATTTCCTTTATTAAGTGCCATTGTAGATACATGTAAATACTAATAATTGTTGTCAAGGGAGGAGGGGTGGTGATTGTTTTACACTACATTTCCTTTATTAAGTGCCATTGTAGATACATGTAAATACTAATAATTGTTGTCAAGGGAGGAGGGGTGATGATTGTTTTACACTACATTTCCTTTATTAAGTGCCTTTGTAGATACATGTAAATACTAATAATTGTTGTCAAGGGAGGAGGGGTGGTGATTGTGTTACACTACATTTCCTTTATTAAGTGCCATTGTAGATACATGTAAATACTAATAATTGTTGTCAAGGGAGGAGGGGTGGTGATTGTGTTACACTACATTTCCTTTATTAAGTGCCATTGTAGATACATGTAAATACTAATAATTGTTGTCAAGGGAGGAGGTGTGGTGATTGTGTTACACTACATTTCCTTTATTAAGTGCCATTGTAGATACATGTAAATACTAATAATTGTTGTCAAGGGAGGAGGGGTGGTGATTGTGTACACTACATTTCCTTTATAGTGCCATTCTAGATACATGAAAATACTAATAATTGTTGTCAAGGGAGGAGGGGTGGTGATTGTGTACACTACATTTCCTTTATTAAGTGCCATTCTAGATACATGTAAATACTAATAATTGTTGTCAAGTGTGGAGGTGTGGTGATTGTGTTACACTACATTTCCTTTATTAAGTGCCATTGTAGATACATGTAAATACTAATAATTGTTGTCAAGGGAGGAGGGGTGGTGATTGTGTTACACTACATTTCCTTTATTAAGTGCCTTTGTAGATACATGTAAATACTAATAATTGTTGTCAAGGGAGGAGGGGTGGTGATTGTGTTACACTACATTTCCTTTATTAAGTGCCATTGTAGATACATGTAAACACCAATAATTGTTGTCAAGGGAGGAGGGGTGGTCATTGTGTTACACTACATTTACTTTATTATGTGCCATTGTAGATACATGTAAATACTACTAATTGTTTAGTCTAATTAAGTCAATCAGTTAAAATTCCTTTTGTTGTATTAACAACAGCAAATCTGCGGAATGAAACCATTTTTGTTAAACGTAAGACCAAGTTTAACAAAAATTGGTAAATAATGATTGGATGAAGTATTTCTACTGAACAATAAAAATCAAAATATTTAGTCATGATGTATTGATTAATCAGTCACTTTTGGCTCTGATTTATCAACGATTATTTTTAGGACTGATTCCAATCACTCACTAATAGTACATTTAAACTGGTGTTATGGTACGACAGGTGCTTTAATTGCGTATAGGAGTATACCTACCTAGGCATAAATCGCAATCTCATGAAAATCAAATCCTTAAGTTGTTAGCATCTGAAGACATCGTATAACAGGTTACGTTCGAATGACCTTCCGAACTACACAAATCTCAGCCCTGCTGCGCCCAATGAAATTGCTTTTTGCACAGCAAAGTTTGAACACGTTTTTTTTTTAATGATGCTTTTCCAAATGATCCACGGGAATAAATCATTTACAGTTAAATTTCGTGTGGATAACAATGGATATAGCGGTACCTTAGGCGACTAAACACCCAAAGTTCACGTTAATTTCGTGCATAGTTTTGTGTTTTATATATAAGTTATACCTCAACATTTTGAAGGCAACAATTTGATTGGCTCCGAAAAAGGTCATCTGAACGTGACCCTAATGCGATGTCATCAGATCCAGTCAGCGGATAATATAGTAGCGTTAGACTGGAGATGATTTTAATGAGATTGGCATAAATCGTTACATAAACACAGCAATAGAAGTTGATAAAATATAAGTGGAAAACAAACGGCATCGAAATAAGCTTGGGCAGAATTCAGCACAAACACATATAAGGCTATTACTACCCCCATTCCACAAACATCACGACTCCTACGAATCGCCGAAAAATGATAAATTTTATGATTCATAGTTGAATGGTGAAGTTCTTAACTGATTCGTTTATGTTCGTAGTCAGTTCTTGCAATTCTTGAGCAGTCGGGAATTCGTGACTAATGTTTTGAACTGTTCAAAATATTGACCACGAATTCCCGATTAAAAAAATTCGTTGTTAATTCGTAACAAATTCGTAATGCATTCTTAGGCATCGTAACTGAATCGTAATCGAATCGAATACATTCATATGCATACGCAGGCATTCAGGCATTTTCATCTCAATTCCAGGGATTCGCGAATTCGCGTCTTGACCACGATTCGTAGCACATGAGCTTAATGGCGGTGTGTGGAATGGGGACCTTATATCTGAACTTACAGTTTGTATTTAAAGGGACTATGTCATCGAAAAGGGCCCGAATGGGGCAATTTCTTTAAAACATCTGCAATTTATATATAAATAACCGCATATAATAACGGTTACAACAGGGTATATATAATGAGAAAAGAGTTTACGCATTCTGAGATAAAAATCAATTTATAATATTGGTCTTGTTTGTTTGGCCCTTTTCCTGTTTACATTTTGATGTCAAAATTGGGATCATCTATATAACCCTATTTTACAGACGACTCATTAGTATTCTAACCACATGCGAACTACGTCACTGTGATACTATTTTATTAGGTGTGTGATTTAAATGAAAACTGGTAAACATAATTGCATCAAATCAATCTGTACTTACCGGTAGTAGAAATTTCATAAATGTCGCATGTTAAATAATAGATAAATATAGGATATTTTGAAACCAATTTCGGTTGGTATAGTTTATGAAAATTCGTAAATATGATTCAATCAAAGCAATCAGTAGTTAGTAGAAATTTCATAAATGTCGCATGCTAAATAAAGAAATATAAATCCGCCATTTACCTAAATCCGCCACTCCATCCGAATAAGCGTTTTTGTTTTACCGGCGATTTCTATTTTGTTGATCTCGATCAATCAGATACTTTCCCTTAACAACGCTGACGAGTTTTTATCTTGATTTGTGCATAAATGAATATTTTATCCTATTATTTTGTACATAACCCCTAAATGCAAACAAGCTGCATGCGGGGAATCTATTTCATACTGCCCATGCGCAATTTTGAGGCCCCGCATGGTGTCCATGACAAAATTAAATTATCGTGTTTTAATATTATGTAGTTTATTTCAGAATACATTAGGCTTTAAGCCCATGAGTACACATACATATAATACACTATATTGTCAACAGTGGTCAATGACATGCAGGCATATAAATATACTGTCTTAAGAAATACCAATTTTGTATATGGGAGCAAAACACTAATTATTTGTCCCGTGCACGCAGGGTCTCAGTTTCAGAGCTATTTTTAGAAATACAAATGAGTATTTGAAGAAATTGAAACATTGTATTAACAACAGAAAACGAGCTGCTTAATATGGAAAATTAAATAAGAACAATAGTCCAATGTGAAATAAGCAGGTCACGGTTCCTGATCTACGATTTTCACCAAGCAACTTCGGATCATCGTGTTTAACTTCGGATCATCGTGTTTATTTTAAACACTAGAAAATGAACCTTAAAGAAACAAAAGTGGGAGTTTTGTCAATAGAAGTCAATAGAAGTTGCTTTGAAAACAGAATTCATAAAATAATATTATTTTCGAGCAATTTGAACATTTTAAAGAGGGGTGGCGGATTTATGCACTCCGACGCTCATTTTTTTACACTGTTTTGGCCTTCGATTTCAATAAATATTTTTCGTTTACCAAGTATTTTAAATGTAACCAAAACACGCCAGTAAATGCACATTAAACCTAACTTGATTTATGTGAATTGTTATGTCAATCAGTAAACAACTTTTGAAAATATCGTAAAAATACCCCCCTAAATGTGGCGGATTTAAGCACTGCGCCAGTAAATAGTTTCTTCCGTACATGTGCGGTTCCAGGATTTCGGGTTCGGGGGGGGGGGGGGCGTAAACTTTTGATCGTGCAGTTATAACCCTTTATGTTGTCTGTGGGTCTGCAGTGATCAGCTACAGATCCGTATCAAATGTAATAAATCTTTGCACATCATTCCCATCATCATCATCATCATCATCATCATCATCATAATCATGAAATGCATTTTGTTTCACTGAATAAATTAATACTTCACCGTATTATGTTCGAAGGACATGTTGTGTCATGCACCTGTTTTGATAGTAAATTGCCCTTGTTTGATGTGCCTGTCCATGTATTTAAAATTTAATGTTATATACATCAGGAACATCTTAATTAAACATGTAAAAACCGTAGCTCACTGTGTTCAAACACACATGCATCGATAATTATTTGTATTATTCATTCACCGAAGTGTAATGGTCTGTTTTCGAAGTGAATGTCATTAAATAACTCACACATTCACAGTCAAGCTCATCAATTGTTTTCAAATCAATGTGCTATGCACTGCTTTTTTTATCGAGGCGAACTTACGGACAGACAGACGAACATGTTTTTACAAAAAATATTGTGAAAGATACTCGTATCAAGGTATAATTGCGTTGTGAACTAATAAGGTAAGTGATGCCGACATTGTGTCAATTTTGCTGTTATACGGTGCCGGGAAAATGTTAAATCGCCAGGAATTGGAGCCAACGTTGTGGACACCCTCTATTTTATCATGTTATATCTTTCTTTTGAATGCATAAAACAATATGACATCTTGTGTTATTGCTAATGGAACGTTGAACAAAAAGTTTGTCGATTTAGATTTGTGGGAACTATTAAATGATAAAAAACTGTTTAAACTCGACAGTTGTCATTGATTTGACTTGAATATCGACTTTAACTCGTATTTATTCGAAAAGTATCATGTCTGTTATGCGGTATCCTGTGGCAATGGTGTATAGCATCTGGCACCTTTATAATTATAATACTATGAATTTATACAATAAAACAATATAATCCACAAATAAAGGTACATGTGTATATATCCATTGTCTAAAGTTTATCATTTTCGCCGAACTTTGGAGCCGGTACTACGGTGTACGTAAGAAATCATAGGGGGCGGGCTAGGTCGGGTATGTTTGACTGAAATTAATAAGGATCTTGTAAAAGCTGAGCGAGCGAAGCGAGCGACAAATATTTTTAGCATATTTATCTCGTTTTTACCGTTTTATATACGTCCAGTTATGTATGGTCCGGGAATTTTAGGGGGAGGGGGGCCGCCGGGTGCGCCCCCCCCCCCTTTGGACCCGCTAGTGCCGTATAGTCGAAAATTCAAAGTTTCATGGATATAAGCCGAGTTAATGGTTGATTGATGCAACAACACTGATAAACCATCCAAAATTTGGTAACAGTTTATTATTTTAACACGTTTATTGAACAGAAAGTTCAAACAATTAAGAGGACAATTGTCACCTAATACGTCCGCCAAAAAGAGCTTTTTAGGGATCAAGATACAATGACTAAAGGAAAACAATTAAAAAATAATGGATAAGGCAGATTTATGGTTATTGTACATTTTACTTCATCTCAATTTCTTTCCAATTCAACGAAGTAATGTGAGATATCAAATAGTTCCCATCTTTTATCTTAAGTCTAGAATCGAGACAAATATCGTCAAGGGGGATAATTAAAACTTTTAGGTAATTATTAGATATGATTCTTGTTTGCATCTCTATAGCATCTAATTATGGCGATTTTTTCTTGCAATTTATTTTATAATTCCTCCATTCATCACCAGATTATGATCTAAACAAATATTTGACCTTTGACTTTTAAAGGCGACCTTGACCTTGTCCTTGGGTGCGATATATTGTCTCGTGATAATTATCACTTCTGCCACCTTATGTGAAACTCCCTCCATGCTTAACAAGACTATGTTCCTGCTGCAATATGTGCACATGTAATCACACATGAATAACTCGTTTACCCGTTATAGATAAAACAATGTAGAGTAATATCTCATCACGATAACGTAGCTGATTAAACACGGAAAACTAATTACGTATAATTAAGCGCACACTATCGACAATAGTTAATAATGAGTACCGGTAAGTTGTTTGTTGGAATTTTGACGACATAATGGACTTTTGTACCACCTAGACGTTGGATTATTATTTCATTTAATGCGAAGTTAGTATATATATTACACTTTTCATAATTATATACTTATTCTGGCACTTGACCAACCTACCTCTACCCTATGCTATCATGTTAACCATATTATTACTAAATTAATTAAGACGCTTACAAAAACATTTTATATCGGTCTACACTTGTAATTGCATCATAATGTTGTTGTTGTTGTTTTTTTGCATTTGTAGTTTTGCAAACCTTTATTTTTTGTAAATTCCAAAAGATCAAGAATAAGACAAAGCAACAACAGCAGGAATACATCGATCGATAGGAGATTACGTTTTTACATTTATTAATTCTTTCAAGCCTTGTTGATCACGACCGAGCACTGGTAACCGGTATTAGAGGAATGACTGGCTGATCCAGTGATTATTCTGGGTGAGAGAATTCGTTACGAAGAATGTAAGCGCATATTCGGAAAATCGTTTTTCATATACAAACTGTTGATAACCAGCTATTTATAATCTGTAGTTTTATTGAATGTACAATATATATCGAATGTGCTTGCACTGTTTTATTTGACGTGTTTATTTTATTACTAACCAAACACTATCCACTATCTAGACCGCACTGTGAATATATAACAGTGTACATTTTGTAATAAATACGATTAATTACATAATTTAGGTAGATAATCATAAGGCATCAACATTCGGAAACCAGCGATGTCAAGCCAATGGAGACAATAACAGCTCCTGCACTGGAAGAATTTCCTCATCCAGAAGCGGAAGGTGGTCACCATGGTGTTCGAAGTCGGACTGCCCGCGTTCTTCGCCCTCGTCCTCATCTTCATTCGCCTGAGGGCGAGATGAAAGATAAAACGGAAGGGACAAGTGTCAGGGGTGGCAGCACGTGCCTAGCAAGCTCTCCACGGCCAGCCGTCTGGGCTTCACCCCTGACAACGAGGTCACGCGTGACGTAATGCGTTACGTGGTTGGTATGCGCATTGGCATTATTGGTAACTACAACAACAACAACAACAACCATACTACTACTACTGCTACTACTACTACTATTACTACTATTACTACTACTACTACTACTACTACTACTACTACTACTACTAATAATAATAATAATAATAATAATAATAATAATAATAATAATAATAATAATAACTTTCTATTAAGACTTTCTATTGTAGAAACAAAACGTTCACCGGTACATTGATCGTACTTAATTTTTCAGATACACAAGGTTTCAATTCAGAAGATGAAATCGTTCACTTTTTAATGTTTGAAAATGCCACCGTGAACAACACGGCTAGCTACCTTGCGGGTATCGTGTTCACTAACAGCTTTCCAGGAAATAGTACGAACAATATCGTGTACAAGCTCCGATTCGTCATCGCCACGCAATCCCTGGGACCACAGATACCCAATTAACCCGTTAATTAATCTGATAAGTACCAATTGGGAAACCGATTTGGTGTTTCCGTTGTTCCAGAGGGTGGGACCAAGGAACCCGCTGGATTCTTGTGGCGGACCACCAGGTTAATTTTTGTGTCTATAGAAAATTTATATTTATCTCTCGAATGGTATGGCTTCTTACAAAATATACTAGTAGCTTTAGGCTCTTATAATTTGTTCCACTAACAAATTCACGAGGATCGCTATTTGTTTTATAACCACGACTTCTAAGTTCAATTTGCATAATACATCTACATAAATGTTTTTTCATAACAACTCCGACACACGTTTTCAATGGCCAAACTTATTGTCAATTAAATATTCGATCGTTTAATGCCTTAGTAACTTCTGACTTAAGTACACGATCTATCTGGTTTTGAATAATGCACGTTTTAAAATCTACATCAATAAATGTAACATTCAACATTGCCACCATTGTGACGACTGCTTTTGTCCACATGTACTGTACGTAATTCATTTTCCCACAATTGAACTGACGTTAGTTCGCCCGTTCATTTATTTAACAAGTTTTCAAAAGTGCAACTTATGGTGTGTGTTTTTTTACACTAGCCGATATTTTGTTAATTCTAGCGCTTTACCCATTTTATTCTTTGAGTTTTCATCTCATTGTGATTCTGTTTTAGGAAGGCCCTGAAGAAGGAAGGCCCTTTTGCCATACAACTCTACCAGCTATGGATACGCCGATATGACCATGATCCAACACCCTTACCCGTCGTATTACGACGACTATCGGTAATTCGTCTTGGTCATCCTTCAGATGCTACCCTTCATGCTAATGTTCAGTTCCATTCTTGTTGCATTTTACATTGTCAGAGACGTCAAAGTTAGTTCCTTGTTTTCCTATAGGTTTGGGATATTTGCGTTGTGTATTGTTTGATGAAGAAAATCATTCTGAATCATTTATCTTTATTAAATAATTATTAAAAACTAATACAACCAACCGAGGGCCTCGATCTTGCGTTTTATCGACCGACCTGTCAGCCACAAAAACCTTGAACAGAAGGAACTCCAAATATTCTTTGTTATGATTTGTAGGACATCGATGACAATCTTTTTGCTGATGATTGTCTAGTCGTGGCTGTGGAACTTTCCTTCTGAATTAAAACACACCAACAACACTGTTACAAACACTGTTACATCATTATTTAATTGCCAGCAAAAAGACCGAATATAGAATCGTTATATTTTGAATTATTTGATATACCAACAACCGTTCGCATTTAATACCATATATAATTCAGATATCGATAGTTTTTACGTGCAACGTATCATTGTTTTATTGAATGGCAACGTCAGTTTTAACATTGATGCGTTTACACAGAAATTCATGAAAGTGATGGGCCTCATCAACTGGGTCTACTAGGCGGCGTGGTTTGTGAGGTACCTGCTCTTTCTGTTCATCACCGTAGGGGTCATGACTCTGTTCCTGTTCGTGGGGTTAAATACGAAGGCGGTAATCGGCAAGACGGACCCCTCTGTGGTGTTCGTGTTCCTGCTCGTGTACGCAGTCTCCACCGTCTCCTTCTGCTTCGCTGTCAGCGTCTTCTTCAGCGAAGGTAGGCAGGCTATGAATATTTGCAACAGCTGCACCAAAAACTAAACAAGACTATTGTGCCAATGCGTTGTTTGTTACTATTATTGAGTTGTAATCGTTTCTTGCTCACGTTATGAATTCCCTGTTTTCAGCCAGTGCCGGCGCTGCAGTCGGTGGGATACTGTTCTTTGTGACCTACATTCCCTATTTCTTCATACAGCCGCGGTACGCGACCCTTACCTGGGGACAGAAGATTGTCACCAGTCTCATTTCCAATGTTGCCACGGCGTACGGGGGCCAAATTATAGGGATGTTTGAGAGGACAGGTAGGACTGATACCGTGTGCGTACGTGAAAATAAATCATTGTGGTTGATGGTTTCAGAATGCTTAAACATGTAAACATGTATATCTTTAAATTTTGTGGTTGTGTATCAATTAGAGTTCCCGTTAGAAAGTTCTTAAATCGCGACATAATGCGTAATCCATGATACATTTGATAAAGCTTATAAAACATAGTTTCATAAAGGAGGTAGCTGCATATCCTATTGCTGTGCTGCCCCAAAGACTAGTTTTGCAGAGAAGGGGTTTTTCTATGTCATATTGAGA
The DNA here is from genome assembly GCA_027627225.1 of Congeria kusceri. Taxonomy (NCBI): domain Eukaryota; kingdom Metazoa; phylum Mollusca; class Bivalvia; order Myida; family Dreissenidae; genus Congeria; species Congeria kusceri. The sequence goes on along the minus strand of CM051026.1, from coordinate 73,771,532 downwards.
TATTGTCACAGTTATGATATCCGTACGTTTGAATTCGCAGGGTTGGTGATAAACTATTACCATCACTGTTCTGTTACACTAATGTAGTTTCGAAGTATGAAAGTGCTGGTAAGGCATGTTGCTAATACCGAGTCACTCAACGTATCAAGTTTAGTTTTGCCGATTATGGGGAGTGTACGTTAAACGTATAAAGTCCCCGATATCCGTTATGCGGGTGAGGGTGTACAGTGGAGCAACATTCGGGGGGCGCCTTCTGTAGATGACAGATTGTCCACGTTCAATGTCATAATGGTGATGCTGGCGGATTCTGTACAATATGGACTGATCACGTGGTATGTGGAGGCCCTCTTCCCGGGTACTGACTGATCACGTGGTATGTGGAGGCCGTGTTCCCGGGAGAAGTCGGCGTTCCACAGAAATGCTTCCCGTTCACCGTGAGTATCTCAGGCTTTAACTCATATTTCAGTTGGAATTTAATAAAGTTTGATCTGATATCAAGACGCTATTCAGATTAATTTATTTTTGATGTATTTATGGGCTATCAGAACAGCCAGATTAAATGGTTGATGGTATGAACGTGTAAACTTTATTACCGATTGAATCTTAAATAAGGCAGTATCGTGCATCAGATAAAATCGATAGCAGCCGAAAATCTTCGGAAGATTTCCGATTTGTACCGAACAGCTGACTGTCTATCGGGCAGTACTATTGATTTTATCAGCTTGACTATCTGGCTTAAAAAGAAAGGCGAGATTGTTCAGTATGCCCGGAAAATCACCAAATTAGTCGTGATCTATTCGTTTCTCAAAGGTACATAACATCACGAGTGGCCCTGTTTTCGGAAATAAGGTTACGAGTTGGGCAAGAAATGAGAGCACACAGCATCACGTTCACATACAAGAAAAACCCCAATTAATGTGCCAATATTTATAATAATAGGTCTTTTTTCCTAAACTTAAGAATAAAAGCGCTTTTTTAAATGTTATTTGTTGTCTTTCGTGTGTTTATAGTGCCAAAGCATGTTATTTTAATATATCAATACATCTAGGATCACGTTTACTATAATATAACGCCTCCTTAATGCATGTCATGTGAAGTCATTTATTAAATAAATACAAAAGCATAATAACATAATATAATACAAACAAAAGATCGTATTACGTTAAACTAATGATATTCTGCTTCAGTTAATGTCCACGTAGGTTGATCATATTTAAATTTTAGTAAGCGATATCTACAATCATTTGATAAATCGTTTGTCTGGTTCAAACAAACGAGCACGTGCTTTTGATGCACATACATCAGCATTGAAATAAATCAAAGGAATGACAGATGCATTAATTTATAGTGTCAACAACTGGAAGGGCTATTAACAACACTGTTACAACAGAGTAGCTGTATTCTAGAAGATTAAGAACACGGCAATACAAACCTGTGGTCGGCTGGCAGAATAATCTGTTCTCTGAAGTGCTGGTTGTTGGCTCCTATATCTAATAATACAACAGTTTCGAATTGTTTCACACTGTTGTGGTGAAGGTAAGCTTGAATGAATGACTCACAATGGAAGGCGACAATAAAATGACCGTAACAGACCTGTAGTTCAGCCTGTGGTTTTAAAATCGTAAAAATGTATTTTACTCGTATGTACATGTACACAATGTACTTACTTATGAAAAACTTGTACTTAGTTTCGAGACATTGTGTCTTTTAAATGACATGCATTGTAACAGACAAATCACTACCAGGTCAAGGGGGCGGGGTGTTTATTTTACACTAAATATTCTCATTTGTAGATATTATATATTATGTATTAAGTCTCAGCATGTTATAAAAACGGACTTATATCTTCTGTAAAATGGACTCATACACACAACCTAACATTTTAAACAATTAAAAACTGTATAAATTAGCGAATTTAGGCATTTAGATCAACCGATGAAGTGAAAGTAAAACTCCTCAAAATAGATCTCGCTGACTCATGTCAATGTGACCATGATCTACAATCGGGCGTCAAGGCAATACACTACAAACATGGCCGACACTGACAGACAGTGTTACAGAATGTGTAAGTTATCGCTGTAGTTTCGCTCTATTGTGTTCTAACAATCAAATTATGGTTGATTGGTCGCATTTCACGTGATAATCCGAGGGTATGTCAGAATTGGAATCACTGTTTATTATCCTCTTGTCTTTTGATATTGCTACAAGAAAGTAAATCGAAAGTAAAAGTCATTTGCTACACTGCGTTTGTGTATTATTTACACATGCTTCAATCACCTGATAGATCACGCGGTGATACAAATTAGCATATTAAGTCGCCAGCCAGGCGAGTTAGTGCTCCCGATGGGGTTTCTCCAAGATTTGTCTCGGATTTGAAGTAATAGCTCGCGGAAAACGTAAAAATTATGTAGTCTGGATATATTATGGATTCAGTTAAGGGTTTCTATGTGTTTAGCCTATATAACTTGACCGTAAAACGTCCGAGATCTTTAAATAATTTGTAGTCTAATTTAGTCAAGCAGTCAAAATTCCATTATTTTAACTCGACTTTTCGAAGAGTAGAGGAGCTTTCCTACTCGCCCCTGCGTCGGCGTCTGCGTCTGATCTTGGTTAAAGTCTATATTCCAAAGTCTTGTAACTTCAAAACTACATAAGTTATTCACTTAAAACTTAGAATATACCCTTGTCATCAACTCCTGCATCAGGTGCAACATTCCACATAACTCAGTTTTGTATTTTGACGGAGTAATGCCCCTTTTCCACACGGATTTTCTGGTTAAAGTTTATATTCAAAAGTTGTATAGCTTCAAAACTTGATAGGTTATTCACTTCAAACATGTAATACACCTTTCGCATCAACTACAGCATCAGTTGCCACAATCCACATAACACTGTTTTGAATTTGACAGAGTTATGTCCCCTTTTTACATATATTTTCAGTGTAAAGTTTTTATTCAAATTTTTAATAATTTCTAAACTATATAAGGTATTCTCTTGAAACTTTGTATGCATCATATTGTAATCAACTGCAGCATCAGGTGCAACAATCCCCATGACTCTGTTTAGTATTTTGACAGAGGTATGCCCACTTGTCACATAGATTTTGGTGTTAAAGTTTTTGTTCCAAATTGCATGTTAAAAGTATTATAAATCAACAGATAAATAGTATCGCCAATTTAACATGGGTTATATTAATTGTAAGGTCGTTTTGTTGTGTTATGTTATTGTGCCGAGTCGTTATATATATCCAGTAATAATATCCAGTAACCCTGTATGCTTTACGTCGGTTCATTTATTGCCGGCATATTTTGTCGGCTATGGTGTCAATTGCGCCGTGGACGTTATTGATCACTTGCTCAGAAAATATGGACAATTATTAAGACATTAAATTCAGGCGTTTTCATATCGATGGTGCAGCTGAAATTGCAATTACTGTTATATTCAGAACACCAAGGAAATTATTCACTGAAAGAGTTGTTTGTAAGTTGTTATTAAGTTAGTTTGAACACAATATGAAGGTATCATTTCAGAAAAAAACGCTATAAAGCCATGTTTGGTTGTTGTCTAATGAGGCGGTTACACAGTCATTTGTTCAACTTAAAAAAGCAAATACACTGAGGAAAAATCATAGTTTTCCAACATGCAACTACTTCAATAAAAATTCTAAAATCAATTATAAATGCTTAAGTAATCATTTGAAGAGAATTAATAGTTGTTGCTTTTATTTTCCCATGTTAACAACAATCACATGACATCCTCTATTTTCCTTGGGCTAAGTGCTGGAGTCTGAAATATATGGGATATCAGAAAATTACTGACACTGTTATTATAAATATTCACAAGGTTTGACCAAGTTTTGTTTATGGAATGCGGAACAATTATTAAAAGACTCGAGATCAATGAAGAATACGAATATTATGCATCTAGGCAGAAGACTTATTGTATCACAAAACAGACAATAGTATACTCACTCCTTGCATGCAGGTGCACACAGCAGGCCGGAAAGAAGACTACCACCTGGGATTGCGCCGATGATGGATGGACAGGCGGCCTCACATGCATGCAGGCTGGTGTTAGAGCCCAGGGCCTTCCTCAGAGCGTTCACAACGTCGCTCACTAAAAGGAAACACATTCCCAGTCAACAGACAACAAACAAGCGGCAATTTCCCACACATCAACAACCATCCATTGTTCATGAAAAGAAACAAATTTAAATACAACATTTGACAAATAGTATAAAGCCAATAACGCGAACTGTTCAGATAGTTGGAGCAAATAACGTACAGTGAAGCTGGTGGGATCCAATGATGAACCTCTCCTCAATGCTGGCACAGTAGACCATTGGCAACAGAACGAGCAGGCACACGGCGAATTTCATCTTGGATTCTAAAATGTACCAATTATCTACTGGTAAATTTTAAACCAGTTTGTATTATATATTAATGACTCTGACCTAAACCTTTAACCGGTACAAAATATCTTTAAATCATATCTCCATATGGTTGCATTATTTTCCTATACATTGTCAATCAGTTTACCTTCAGAATCATATATATTGTGTACGCTATATGTATAAGTGCAATATAAAATATCAGAAAGTATTATCGATGGAAAAAATACCCGGTTTCCTGGTATTTCCTTATAGCACAAGTACTGTTATCGCATGCCGGAAAAGAACATATCCTTCTCTAGCGGTTTATATAACTGAGTGATTTAATTCTCCTGAAACTCGTAAATTGGTGATATGTAAACTAGTTTACCTTTTGGTGAGGCTCCCTAGACAGCGACAGTTGTTTTGTTAGTATGTTGGTAGATGAACCTTTATATAGTGTCAGTTTTATCAAGTAACTTACATAACCCATGGAAATGACCATGTTTGCATGACCTACTTTTCAGTTGAAATGAACATAACATCACGAGTAGCCCTATTTTTGGAAGAAAGGTTACGAGTTTGGCAAGAAATTAAGGTTCATAGAGCACGGGTCCAACAGATATATTAAACAGGAATGAAATATGTCGGTCTATTTGATCTTGTATGAAAGCAACCCACTATTTCGAATGTATTGTCTCTATGGTCTGCAAAGTAGTTTAATCTCTCTGGAATAGCATGCAAGCATGATTTGCACATATGCTATAATACTAACACAGGGCAGATCCCAGTACCGATTTGTTGAAATAACAAAGAATAATTCAAATAGAAAAGTGTCTCAACAGTGTAAATCCCGATCCAACGAAAACATTGAGATGCCCCCAGCAACATGTTTATCTGCAACAATCATAAACCCCAACTCCTTGGCCAATATTTATAATAATTCGTCTGTTTCCTTAAGTTAAATATAACAGCGCTATTTAAAGTCATACATGTTTTCTTTGCAGGTGTTTATAATGCCCCAAAAAATGTTATTTCCATATATCAATACCTTCAGAATCATGTTACTTTACTATAATATAACGCCTTCTTAATGCATGTCATGGGAAGTAATTTATTAAATATATGGAGAAAAAAAACACGCAATAGAAGATAATAGAAACAAAAGATTGTATTACGTTAACATTTTAGTTAAAATCCACGTAGGTTATTAATTTTAAATTTTAATATTGATATATAAAAACATCTGATAAACCATTTTGCTGCTTCAAACAACTGAGCACTTGTTTTTGATGCATCTGCCAAAGCAATGGAAATAAATCCCACAACGAAGGACCGGTGAGAGGCATTAATTTACAGTGCCAAAAACTAGATAGGTCTATTGAATACAGTGTAGCTGTTTTTTGTGAAATCGACATAATTAACCATGCTCTGAAGCTCAGGTTGTTTGCCCGAGGCTCCGATAATACAATTAGTTGTCTTATAATTTTGTGGAGACGTTAAGCTCGAATGAAAGGCGGAAGGTGGAAGGCGACAATTGAATGACCGTAACAGACCTGTAGTTTAGGCCACGACAGAAATGAGTTAACAAAAACACAACAACTCATAGAAACTATTAGGACATCGGATTGAAAAGATGAAATATGGCCTATATGCTGTTTTCAAGATACCTCGAATTGAAGATGGAAGGTGGAAGGCGACAATTGCGACAATTGAATGACCGTAACAGACCTGTAGTTGAGGCCACAACGAAAATGAGTTAACAAAAACACAACAAATCATAGATACTATTAGGACATTGGATTGAACAGATGAAATATGGCCTATATGCTGTTTTCCAGATATATCATGCCTAAGACATTTCATAAAGGACATACACTATAATATGACTGACTGTTCGAAATATAGGAAGCATTGTGCCAGCTGGGTTCATTATTATATAATTCTCATGGAATTAAGTATCCCTGTTGATAACACTCTTCGCGAAGCGAGTCACCATATCACGGACGTCTTCAGGAATAAATTACCTGTATGTCTAAACATTACATCAATATAAACTACAATGTATAGGTGCAGTTTTGCAGTTTTTAAGACACTATGTTGTAAGTAGCTCAATTTAAAGTTGTACATTCTTACTACAAACGTTTGTACATGTATAATATCTATCTCATGTGGTCAGAACAAGAAACCATTTAATCATTTTGGGGTAACTGCCTTTAAAATGTCATTGCAAAGCCTATCGTCTTTAGACCTTAACAGGTAAACATTAGATTTGGTTCTTCAGTGTTGTTATACTACAAACAGAAGCAAAACAAGTATATAGCCATGTACCAACTTCGATTTTATTCACACAATTTCGATAAACACTATTTGTTTCATCAGCATTTCGATGAAATGATGTTTGTGTCTGGTTTCATTTAATCTAATACGCCAGGCATTGCATTTTAAGTGTCAAAATTCTACTTACTCAATCTTTGTTATAAATCACAAATGCACGTAACGTTGTAATGCTTGTGATTAATTATATTCACAATATAAAATATTGTCAATCCACGCACGTTTTAACATTTCTCTACATGAGTTTAAGTGTACTCACTGATGTATTTGTTCTTAAGTTTTACCGTATGTTAAATATTTAAATTATACAAATACTTATTTAATGACAATCATCATGGAACGCATTTCTGATTGTTTTACATATATTTATGTGAGTGTTTATTGACTGTCTAACTGTCTATTTGAATAAACCCCAAACCAGTATATTATTCCGTTTATTCGTGCTATTAGTTATGTTTTCCATTGCTCTACAATAAGTGCGCTGTGCATTGTTATATAGTTAAGTCGTGTTTTAAGCTTATATTTCCGTGGACTTGTTGCATAAAAAGTTAAAGCAATTATATTACGACAACGTACATGTTTCTTGAAATTAAAGTGTAGAATGCAATTTTGTCTCGTATAACAGCGGGATATTAGGTTTTAAAAACTCTGTACTGCAATATAGCCCAATCGTGTGCACGGAAATGTACAGTACATACTTGTTAATTGGGGCTTATGTCCAGGTGTGCATTTTTAGACCAAGGGGCTTTTGGGCAAGGGGCTTTTGTCCGGATACCGGCAAAGACATTTGACCTCATATACCAGTCTGATTTTTAGATTTGCAAAGTAGTACAACAACGTAGGCCGATCATGAGCGAGGACATACGGACGCGTTCACAGCTGGCTTCTATACCGGTGCCTTATCCGTAAGATGTTTCATTCCGTAATATACCACATCCTTTTCCATTTAGAGTCAGTGTTCCATTTAGAGTCAGTTCGTGTAGAAAATCGTGACATGTTCTATGTAAGGAATGGTCGATTGCTAGTGATAAGCCAATAAGATTTGGTATGTAAGTCTGTGGCAAGTTAGACGGCAATAGACATCTGTTTGACACAGTTTCGAGACCAAATAGTAAATACATATAGAGAGCTTTTAAAGCCGCAGTCCAGAAATATGTTTATAAAAATAAAATTTGCAGAAACCGTTTCTAGTGGACATCTTACCGATCAAATTACAAAAAACCGCATTGAAATCGGTAAAATAATAACATGTTTGTAACTTTTTATCGTATATATTCTGTATGCGGTAGCTGGTGATGCCTCTGGAGTTAAATCAGCATGTACATTGTTGTCTATTCCGTTCGTACCAAGTATTTTGGAACATAGATACGATACATACGCCACGAATTTGATTTAATGCCAACAAATATTTATTTACTATTTTTTGACGATCGCGCACGGGTTTTCAAGGAGCAGTTCAGAAATATGTTGATAAAAAATAAAACTTTGTAGAAAGTGTTTCTAATGGGCCTATTACCGAACAAAATACAATCAAAACGCTGACAGCGTAGAAAGACTGTTGGCGACAAAAGAAACTAAAAGCGTGTGAATTATGAGTGCGTTTTTGCTAAAAGGAAACATTTGTTTCAATGAAGTTCAATTTCCCACCTTTAAACTTTATAATTTGGCTTCTAATCAATAGTATTCGACATCTTAATAAAAACTAATTTGTAAGTAACGAAAAAATAGTTAGTTCGAGCTAATTATCTTATGCAAACGGAATTATATACATGCCAGTTAACGAGTCAATCTGCAAGGGCCAGAATAACCGATAATGCGTAGTAGTTAGGCGTATCGATTGTTAGTGTCTATTGCCTTATTGTTTTCAGTTATAGGTACAATAACCCGTATACATTTTTAAGGAGTGTTGCTTCAGTTTTGGCTATTTTTCCCAATAGTAGATCATTTTGATAATTTTTCTACAAGGAATACATACAAATACTATTATTAAAGTGAAATATGAAATGAAAACATATGGTCACCGGTCTTGTTTTGATTTTGTTTCCAATTACATAACATGCACTTATGCTAAAAACTAAACTGCTAAATTTCTGCGTGCTTCAAAACTAACTTAATCCCCAATAAAAGAAGAAAATGGCAAAATTAAGGTATTGTGCTAGCTTATATATAACAATTAACATTTAATGAAAGCAAATATTACCAAAGAAATGCAGTACAGAAGGTAAGTGCTAAGAAGTGTTAATTTTATATATTCAGTGTAAAGCGATAATTTCGAAGATTTTAAATGCCATTTCTTCTGAACGTTTATTCTAGTTTGTATTCACCTCCGTTGTATCGGTTTTATTGTATTTATTCTTGGAAAAATTAATAAGATCGTACAAACCGTTTTTAAAGATATAATATGTCCTTAGTTTGGGGGAGGTGCTAATCTCGAAATGCCATGTTTGTTTATATCAATTATGTGTGCTAATTAGCCTCTAATTGGCATTTGAGGTTGTGTTTATTCTCAAATGGTGAATTTATATATCGCAGATAAATACACCATAAATACCGATTGTCCGGGCTGTCAACATGCTGTAGGAACCAATGTCCGGGCTATCAAAATAATGCAGGAACGAGATCCGGGGTGTCATAATCGTGTAGGAACCATTGTCCGCATATGTCAAAAATACCGTAGGAACGAATGTCCGTAGGTACCGATGTCCGGATACCATAAAGAAACATGTTTATTTTTAGATCTTTGTTCGTAGCCTACTGAGTCAAAATAGATCATACGATGAAAGCTCTCGATTGTCCATAGAACAGTTTAAAATTAATAAATTGCAGCAATTTGTTGTCAAAATATTCAGAATGAGAATTGGTAACACGAAAACCACTTTCGCAACGAGTCAAACATAACCGATGTAACGCATTAATTTGGTGGCCATTTTCCAAGACACTCCGGTAAATATTAAAATAGCAAAAGTCTTTAGTTTAAAGTTATTTTGTTATAAATTGACCTTTTTACAAACTGTAATTGTAATAAACCACATGATATATACATTATAATACATATTACATACATTATCTTAAATAATTGAAATGTAAGAAAACGCGTGTGATATTTCGCTGTTTTGAAGAAGGACCCATTCTGGTTTCGATTTACTGACTAATAGCCTGCAAAGAAAAGAAGTAGTTCCGCGATACCTGTTTTGAAAATTCCCCTCTTCCGCCAACAGTCTAAAAACTACGCATTTGAAATCCGCGAATTATTTTAACATTTTGGTAACTTGCTGTCGTTTATTTTCTGTATGGGATAACTGGTGATGACTCTGGAGTAAACCAGTACGTACCAAGCGCTTTTGAACAATGCCTTTTGTAAATAAGAAACATATTTCGGACGAATAAACACCATAAACGTTCATAACAACTATTACTAAAATTACGATGTATTGAAAATGCGCGCTGTGGTGAATGCGTATGCTCCGATTGGGGCGAAAAGGATTAAGTAAGTAAGTATGATGTATTGAATAAGATCCCATGGAATTAAAATTAAACGAATCCGCATTTTAACATAGCGGAAGAAGAGTAACCCGGTAGATATTTCGGTATTTCCAATAACTTTCTTCCTGTCTGAAATACTGTGTAAATTTAAAAAAAGTCTTGTTCAATTGGGAACCTTTATAAATATCGTCTATTTGTTGATTTAAACTTGTGTTTCGTAGATGCTTTTGCTTGTATAATATTTCATATTTCATTGCATATGTTTTTAAGAAAATTGGTGTCAATTTAAGTCCTATGGAAACAATCGAAAATGCCAGCTGCATTGACAAGTGTTGATTTTCCTTTCCTTTATTTACATATAAAATTTTGTAGTTAACCCATCTGATCCCGGACTTTTGTTATTTTTCATGCCTTTTAAAGCTTGGATTCATTCATATTCTGTTTGCATTTCGGGGTACTTTTCTTTATCTTTGTTTCTTAACTTAATCAGATTTTCAAAAAAAGTATTGCTGTTTTTGTGGTTAAAAATAAATCTGCAGTATAAAGTGAGGAGAAGTATTGTTGTATGTATGCTAAAATCTGTTCGTGATCATCTTCTATTTTGTTATTAATTTTTAGCTGTTTAAGTATTTTTTGTTCTGATCGTTTTGATTCTAAATTAGCGAAATATTGGGTATTTTGTTCGGCTCCCTCAATACATTCTGCTTTTGCCCGTATTAAAATTCCTTGGATTTTTTCCTCATTTATAGCATTAAATTTATCTTTTTCGTCCTTATACTTTTTTTTAGCAATGTTTCATCATTAGGTTTGTATTTCAATTGTTCTTCTTTATTATGTAAATTAGCTTCTGTTTCTTTTTTAGTTTTTAAACTTTGTTTCTTTTTGTTTGAAGCAAATTTAATACTTTCATCTCTGATCCTTCCTTTACTTAATTCACATAGAATGTTAGAATTGGTTTCGTTGTTAAAAAAATCAACAACTTCGTTTATTCCGTGTTTTTTTTATTTATTTTGTATTCTTCATCAAATAGTAAAGAGTTGTTTAATTTGAAATAGCCTGAACCTCTTTTTAAAGTATCAAAATGTATGTTAAGGAAGACAATTGAATGATCAAATTTAAAACCGGGATGTATAATACAGTTTCTTGCATTGCTAATGAGTGAGGCCGACAGTAGAAAATAATCAAGTCTACAAAATATTGGAGGGTATGTGTTAGAATGCCATGTAAACTCTGTCTTATATGGGTTAAAATTTCTGTAAATATCAATTCAGTCATGTATAACTTTTATTTCATTAAGTTTATCAGAACATTTTTTATTAGTATCTATTCTCGGAAAGAAATCATCTAGGTTAATAATAGTGTTTTCTAAAGTGTTGACAAAACTGATATCCTCATTATTTGGTGCGTAAATGTTTACAAGAGCTATATTTGTGTTGTTAATTATTAATGTTACAACTTGAAGTCTCCCGACTATAACTTCATTATGTTCAACGATGTGTATTTCATTACTACTTTTAGCTCACCTGAGCACAAAGTGCTAATGGTGAGCTTTTGTGATCGCCCGTTGTCCGTCGTGCGTGTGTGCGTTCGTGCGTGCGCCGTCAACTTTTCATTAAAACAACATCTCCTCCTAAACCGCTTGGCAGATTTTCACCAAACTTCACAGGAATTATCCCTGGGTGGAGTTCTTTCAAAAATTTTCAAATCTTTCCGGTCCGCTGAATATGTAGGTCACCAGAGCTAAAAATATATTTAAAAAGTGAAAACTTTAAAAATCTTCTTCTATGAAACCGCAAGGTTCAGACCTTTCATATTTGATATGTGACATCCTCTAGAGGTCCTCTACAAAGATTGTTCAAATTATGCCCCTGGGGTCAAAACGGGCCACACCCCGGGGGCCACATGGTTTATATAGAATATATAGCAAAATGACTTTTAAAATCTCCTCCTCTGAAACCACAAGGCCCAGAGGTTTCATATTTGGTATGTAACATCCTATAGTGGTCCTCTACAAAGATTGTTCAAATTATGCCCCTGGGATCAAAACTGGTCACATGGTTTATATAAAATTATATAGCAAAATGTCTTAAAATCTTCTCCTCTGAAACCGCAAGGCCCAGTGGTTTTGTATTGGGTATTTAACATCCTTTAGTGGTACTCTACAAAGATTGTTCAAATTATGCACCATGGGTCAAAACAGACCACACTCCATTGGTCACATGGCTAATATAGACTTAAATAGCAAAATGACTTTAAAATTCTTCTCCTCTGAAACCGCAAGGCCTAGAGGTTTCATATTTGGTATGTAACATTGTATAGTGGTCCTCTACAAAGAGTGTTCAAATTATGCCCCTGGGGTCAAAACTGGTCACGCCCGGGGGGTCAAATGGTTTATATAGACTTAAATAGCAAAATGACTTTAAAAATCTTCTTCTCTGAAACGGCAAGGCCCACAGCTTTCCTATATTTGTAACGTAATATTGCATAGTGGTCCTCTCCAAGGATTGTTCAAATTATGCCCCTGGGGTCAAATCTGGCCACCCCCGATGGGTCACATTGTTTATATAGACTTAAATAGCAAAATGACTTAAAAAATCTTTACCTGAAACCGCAAGGCCCACAGCTTTCCTATATTTGGTATGTAACATTGCATAGTGGTCCTCTCCAAAGATTGTTCAAATTATGCCCCTGGGTCAAATCTGGCCACCCCCGAGGGGTCACATTGTTTATATAGACTTAAATAGCAAAATGACTTTAAAAATCTTTACCTGAAACCGCAAGGCCCACAGCTTTCCAATATTTGGTTTGTAACATTGCATAGTGGTCCTCTCCAAAGATTGTTCAAATTATGCCCCTGGGGTCAAATCTGGCCATCCCCGAGGGCTCACATGGTTTATATAGACTTCAATAGCAAAATGACTTAAAAAATCTTTACCTGAAACCGCAAGGCCCAGATGTTTGTTCAAGGTTGTTCAACTTATGCCCCTGGGATAAAAATAAGCCACGCCTCGGGGATGCAAATTCCAATTGGGTTACAAGGTTCCAGGTGAGCATCCTAGGGCCCTCAGGGCCCTCTTGTATATATAATATATAGCAAAATTACTTTAAAAATCTTCTCCTCTGAAACTGCAAGGCCCAGAGTATTCATATTTGGTATGCCACATCCTTAAGTTGTCCTTTACAAAGATTGTTCAAATTATTCCCCAGGGGTCAAAACGGGCCACGCCCTGGGGATCACATGGTTTATATACAATATATAGCAAAATGACTTTAAAAATCTCCTCAGAAACCGAAAGATCTAGAGGTTTGTTATTTGGTATGTAACATTGTATAGTGGTCCTCTACAAACATTGTTCAAATTATGCCCCTGGGGTCAAAACTGGCCACGCCCAAGGGGTCACATGGTTTATATAAACTTAAATGGCAAACTGTCTTTAAAAATCTTCTCTTCTGAAACCGAAAGGCCCATTGGTTTCGTATTTGGTATTTAACATCCTATATTGGTCCTCTACAAAGATTGTTCAAATTATGCCTCATGGGTCAAAACAGACCACACCCCAGGGGTTACATGGTTTATATAAACTTAAATAGCAAAATGACTTTACAAATCTTCTCCTTTGAAACGGCAAGGCCCGCAGCTTTCCTATATTTGGTACGTAACATTGCATAGTGGTCCTCTTCAAAGATTGTTCAAATTATTCCCCTGGGGTCAAATCTGGCCACCCCGAGGGGTCACATGGTTTATATCGACTTAAAAAGAAAATGACTTTAAAACTATTTACCTGAAACCGCAAGGCCCAGAGGTTTGTTCAAGGTTGTTCAACTTATGCCCCTGGGATAAAAATAAGCCACGCCTCGGGGATGCAAATTCCAATTGGTTTACAAGGTCTCTGGTGAGCGTGCTAGGGCCCTCAGGGCCCTCTTGTTATTAAAATTCCAACCCCTAAACTGTTGTTACTTTGGCCACTTAAAAATACATCCCCTCCCCATTTTTGAGCCCAGGCAACATTGTTTTGTTTGTTGTCATAATGAATTTCTTGCAGCAACGCAATGTCAATTGACTTAGATTTTGACCATGTTAGAACTTGCTCACGTTTATTTTTGCAATTTAGACCCTTGACATTAAAAGTGCACATATTGAGACTTGTCATGTTTTCTAATAAACCTTATTGACTATTTCTTCCATAAATGTATCTACATTCAAGAAATTCATTTCCACAAAATTGAATTTAAATACTTCCTTCAGTAAAAGAATAAAAGAACAGTATACTAGAAGATTGTGAACTGCATTTGCATAAGAAACATATATATGAAAATGTTGCATCTATGTATGTATAGAGTAAGAGATAGTTTGTCAAAGGTTTTGTGATAACAATACTGAGAGTACGTATGAAAAAAACAACTTCATATAAGCCGTACCTTTATATATAATATTATATAATATTGGCTGAAAAACTGGCTATAGAAAGTCAAACCACAACATAAAAGCAGTGACGCTCTAAATAGTTGAATTGCAATCAGATTTGAGAAACTGTTGTTTAACATGCTTGCATTTTGTAAAAAAATAATATTAAAAAGTACAGAAAACGTTCTAAATATATCACTGTCTGACCACTATAGCAACTGTAAGTGTACGCAATATACACAGTGCATACTATTAAATACTATTAAAGTGACATATATTGTGTTTATTACACTATAGAAAGTAGTTTTCATTAAAAATGAAAAAAACAATGGCATGAAATAAAATGCGACAACTATTTTCTAGGTATGGCTTGAAGTAAGTAAAGCGTAAATACATTTCTGAATGGTTTCTGCATGTACTATGCAGTGAATAAAATATTGAATACAAATACCAAATATATATCATCCTTTTTAAGTGTTATAACAAAATAATTCGCTTGCAAGATCAACACATATTTTAAGTAATATTATTTTACATTTTTAACATGTTTTCAATTGTATTATTACATTTAAATTCTGCATCTCTGTTTTATTTGTAGTACAATTTGAAATTTTTTGTCTGGGTTTACATTTTGTATATGCCTATCTGTACATGCATAGTTATGTCTAATTAGCTGTAGGATAAAATGCAAATGATTCCCCCATACTATAATCTTATATTTATACAAGAGAACAGAGATGGGATCTTTGGTGTTAGTTCAAAACAAAAGAATTTCAGAACAATCTTGAGTGCAAGTTATGAAAGCGAAAATACCCAAGATTATTTGAAATACATAATGTTAGTTATTTAACTTGTATAAAACATGATAGGATACTTAATTACAAAAGGAGTTTAATCTGGTTTGTATATTTTGGTTAGTATGTATCTAATGTACTCGACTAAAAAAATGTATCGCGAGTTACAAAATGCTTGAACAATGTTGTTTGCAGTAATAGTCAATCGCCAAGTACCTATATCTAACACAATTAGATTAAACAAATAAAACAAACATTGTGTTAATGTATTATCTTTAAATCTAATATATCACATTTGACTAATATCTAAGTATTAACCACTTTTTAAATCGATTACATACAACAGTAAAAATTATAACTTAATAGTACATGTTACATATGTATTGTACAAATATTTTACAGTAAAATCGGCTTCCATGTATACAAGGGTATTATGATTTTTCATGCAGACATGCTTTTCTTCTTTATCAAATAAAACATTGGCAAGATCATACTGTAAATAATATAGATCATTGTGTCTATATTATTTCTAATAGTATACTCTCTTGAGTCTATAGAAACATTGAACTTGATAGCTACATCGTTCAATTTATTTTAGACGTATACTAATTGAATAGCTTTTCTGCATAAATGAACATGTTTAAGTCATCTGTGCTGTTATCTTATTTTATCAAAATATCAATGCGCACCTTTTTTAATCAGTTAATATTTTTAATTACAGCAAAACCCCTCTGATTTAGCTATTCGCTAAAGTCACGTCCCAATGTTCGCAGATAATAATAGTTACCAAATAGCAATGACTTCAGAAACATGTCATGCTTCATTAATCTTATTCAGTGAAAATCACGCTTTGTAGTACAGTGCGTATAAAGGTGCACATTACGGAAAATTTGTTATAACACTGCCTAAATATAGATGTTGGTTTCATCGTGTTCATAAACAAAAAGGAGTACAACAGGATGTTATACAGACACCCACAACAACACCAACTTTTATTCAAAGGAAGTATTTTTGTGTGAAATTAAACAACATTTATGTATTTATTTATTTATTTATTTTAAAATGAGTGTTTACTTAATCTTTAACGCATTACAATTGCCCCATGTAGTTATGGCCACGGCAAGTCAATCCATGCTTGGTAATCATCGTACCGAACTGCTTGGATCTTTCCAGCTTTGTCTTTATAACAAATAGTGCCGTTAACCGACCAAGCGTCTTGCACCTCGTCACTCATTTTCTTTTTGATACACACGAGGACGTGAAGATTCAGTCGAGTTAAATCTTTATTTATAAATACCCCTGTATGTTTGAGTTTTCGTCTATGGTTCATAACTTCTTCTTTCACCAGCCTAGAGACGAAGCGTACTATGATGTCTCTATTCTTGTTCTGTTTGTTGGGCAGGCGGTGTGCGATGTCAATATCCGAAATGCTTCGGCTTGCTATATCTTTTTCTTTCAGAAACTTTATTACTTTATTGGCTGAATCAATGGCTGTTTCTTTAGGGTCTGTATCAGGGAGACCTCGGATTTTAATATTGTTCCTTCGACTATACTGCTCGGTTTCATTTTCGAGTTTCTTAATGTTCTCTTCTTGTTTTCTAATTGATTCTTCAATGCTTTCCTTTTCTGTATTCTTGTCAGTCATTGTTTTCTCCAGGGATTTTTCCGCTGCTCTTAAACAGTCACATTCTTGTTCTTTATCGAACAATTTTTCTTCTAGGATTTCAATTCTGTTCATCCTTCATCTCTTTTATCAGGTCCTTCAATGTATCTCTTATAGATCTGTCACCTTTCATCATCACGTTTTCCAATTTGCTGTTAACTTTGTTCATTGAAACGTCAAAGCGTTCTAACTTTGCATTAATTTGTGGTGTTTGCTTTAAGAGATTTTCAATTTCCTTTTTTAATTCGTTCTCCCTGGGTTCTTCCATATCTGTTTCCTTTATACATGTATTATGTGTTTCTGATGTAAACTTTTCCTTTTTCTTATTTTTCTGTTTCTGTGTGTTTGACGTTTGCACTTCAATAGTACTTGTTTCTAACTCACTGGTGCTAGAAGCTTCGCTACGCTTCCTTTTATTAGCGTCGTGGTCTTTTGAGTTATTTATGTTTGCACTTGACTCAATTGTACATTGTGTTTCTTGCGGTTCTTTTGCCTTTGTGTTTTGGGTGGCCATGACTTTATGGCTTTATTTATTTTGAACAGTATACTTTTGAATTCATAGCGCGAGTTCTATTCAGACTATAAAATTCAAAATATCTTCATCAATATCGAATACTTATGTTTAAAACTGTTAGGCAGAAGAACTCGGTTGACTTACGTGATATTGTTATCCGAAAACCTTGACGTTAAGTTCCGAAAACACTTTTTAATTCATATTTTCATCCAGAGATGTATTGTTTACATCCGCACTCGAGGTAACATACCACTACATATTTACAATATTATATAAAAAAAGGAATGCTTATGTTGTTATTAAAACTTAAAATTGTCTTTAATCTGTACTTAATTACTTGTTGTACTAAGCCATTACATAGTGCCAATAGAAAAGAGTAGGAGAAAAAAAATACTTAAAAATAAAATCGCCCTCCCTACTTATTTTTTGGAAAAAGTGATTGAGAAACAATACACTATTTGTTTAGCTTTATACCGTGTATCCTAATGAAAAGCAAGATTCAGAGAACATTCAGCGCATTTGAAATAATGATGACTTCCATTCTGATAGCACAAACATACAATTTCATAAGACTATGGCGAGTTAAAATTATATTCGAAAGGAATATGATGTATCAAGGGTTTCTGTGTATAATTGGTATTGCAAATCATGTATTAATGCTACGCACATGAATTAAAAGTAACAAGAATAACATTTTGACGTATGCAGAAACTTATTTCACCACATTTGTCTAAGATCACTTTTGACCAAGATTTCTTGCGATAATTATGCAGCGGGAAAATTGAATGCCTATAGAATTGGGAAAATTTTTCTAATTTTAGGGAATGCATACTTCAAACAATGGTTTAACGTATACCAATAACTGTTGCATACTTTTGGGGATTAAACATTCACATAATTGTTTACGTAAGCAGTTAAATTAAAGTTATGAATATATGTTCGACATGCACTCTAGAAATGAACATAATTATGAACAATTCTACTCATTGTATGTCATGATCAGAATGTTATATTCATTCACATAATGAAATAACTATATTGTTTAGCCAACATAATCGGCGCGCTCTATAAATAGCAATTACAATGCTACAATTCATGGGGACGACAGTCGGTCACAACGTACAATGTTGCCTGTTGAGCTCGCAAGCAAAAATATAAAGTGGTAAATTTCAGGTATTTTTCTGATAAATAAGCAAAACAAATATAAGCAAATTTGATTGAGCTTATGTTTCCTATTATTTTATCATTGTGTAAAAATATTATTGTACGCTAACCGGGCCGCTTACACACCAATCACCAATCACGCTTTAGTTCGGTACCCTGTGACACTGTCGTCCCCGTGAATTAATTCTAGCGAATACAACTCCAGCAGGAGAATCATTCTAAAAATAGCACGCGGTAAAGCTGTGTTTATACACACTCATCAATTACCGTCTGGAGAATCCTAAACCCGAGAATTGCAATAAATGGGGAATTAATAAACGTACTGCTCATTCATTCCCGCTATTATTTTCTGACAATGTTAATTTGTTAAATTTGCCGGACAATTATGTTTACGTAAATTACTAGTATTTAACTTATTCATGTATCACTGGTGAAAACATGGGGCGGTATATGATCGGTTTATTCACGGTACAGATATTAATAATTATTGAGTTTATCACAAATTAATTTTGGGGGCCGATACGTTTTCTTATAGTGTCCGAAAAATATAGTGTCCGAGAAGACTCCTTAGTTTATACAGGTTTACAGGTTTATTTGGCAAATCGGCATGAGCAATGCCTTTGGCCATTTACAAAACACATCATGAAAGATGGCCATTAGCAACATTACAAGTTCAAAATACATAATTCCAATTATACAAAGCAGACTTTATAAAAATATTGTACAAAAACATATCTATCTATAAAGTGGATTGATTAACTTATTTTATAAGTAGGTTAAGAAGCAACACTATCTAGGGTTTGGGAACGTCGTAACATCGCAAAGTACGTCAATTTTGAAAGTCGTCTTAACAAACCAATTTTTTCTGATGACATGAGATTAACAAATTTATTAATAGTACTAAAAGCATTTGAAATTTTATATTTTTGCCTTAAGTCTCTGGACGCTAATTGATGCATGTATATTATAACAGCTATACACCGACAGCTAAACGCGGGCTATCTTTAGATTGATTGTGAGTGTGTTGAACTCGCTATAATCAATTGTTATTTATAGAGCGTACCGCTAGGCTAAACACAATAGTGTATTAATTCTGAGAATGAACATAATATTCTGTTCATGACATACAATGAGAAAATATGTTAATACTTATGCTCAGTTCTAGAGTGTATATCAATAATCTGTGTATAACTTTATTTTAACCGCTTATGTAACATTTTAATACCCAAAAGTATGCAACAGTTGTTGGTATACATTAAACCATTGTTGTAAGTTTGCATTCCCTAAAATTAGAAAAGTTGCCCAATTGTGTTGGCATTCAATTTTCCAGCTGCATAAATATCGCAAGAAATCAAGGTCAAAAGTGATCTTAAACAGCTACGCCAAAAAAATCATAAATTGTGTCACCATACGCAGTTACTGTGTACTCTCTATTTACTACTCAATACGCTCTAGTATAGAGGGTATATAGTGCTGGCTAAAAACAGCACATTTGGCTAGGGCCAACTCGAGTCCTATCACGCGGACGTATTGTCTTGAATTTAAAGTGTATCAT
This sequence comes from Congeria kusceri, assembly GCA_027627225.1. Classification (NCBI taxonomy): domain Eukaryota; kingdom Metazoa; phylum Mollusca; class Bivalvia; order Myida; family Dreissenidae; genus Congeria; species Congeria kusceri. Next base: position 73,751,248 of record CM051026.1, on the reverse strand, counting down.
GCAAACATAACGGCAGCAGAGCGGATAAATTGGATTGCGCTCCGACTGTCCCTTTCTACATTTCACAGTACATTTTGTGGAATGCTCATGGAATCAGCCCCTACGGGCAACATCCATCCGAAACGGCCATAAATTTCAGTCGTTGTAATGTCACGCTTTCTGAACGCCCACAAATGGAAAGCGAGTTCCTCAGAGGTCATTTCCTTGTTTTGTTCAAGTTCCGTAAAGAGGCCTATTTCTCGTTTCTGCAGGGGCATGGTGACATGCTTTATCAAATGTATGCAGTAGAGTCGCAGTTGTGGGTGTGATGTGATGTCAGCCTTGCGGTCAGGAGATCGAGAGTTCGATCCCTACTCGGGAAGCGTTTGAATGATCTTTCTCAAAAGATAACAAGTACTAGATGTGCCCTTGGCTGGTATTTACAAAGCTCCTAAAGGAAATCTTAACTTAAGTTGTACTTAAGAGATAATTTCTGATAAAAGAATATATGGGAAATCCAATAAAATATGTTTGCCAAAGGGTAAAATATAAAATATCTAAGCAATATTTACTAGTCTGAGACATTTTTATATAAAATGACCTATACATCAAATCGCCACAGATTTAAGGAATTTTGTGAATTTCAGAAATTTACTTAAGTGTTGAGCTTTGTGAATACGCGTCCAGGAAAAGGACTCAAACGTGTCTAAAAAAGCCTTTGCCACAATCGAGTTATAATGAATCAGTTTAAACTAATAAACGTGCTTCTGGGCCCATATCCACAAAGCTCCTTAGTGAAAACTTAAGTAAACTTCTTAAAATCATAAAATTCCTTAAGTCTGTGGCTGTTTCATCTTAAGATTATTGTGTATCAAACTGTTTTATTCTGGTTAAGAATCAACAGATGCTTCTAATGGTACCATATTTAAAAGATACAAGAATGATTTTCACATAGAAAATGGTATTTGAAATTTTGACTTAAGTGGAACATAAGTTAAGATTTTCCTTATGAGCTTTGTGGATATGGGCCCTGGCAACTAGCTTTTAGTACATTGCTTAGGGCATTACATACATATTGCGCCATATTGTCACACACACAGATTAAAACCTTTTACTTAATTCTACTTTTTGGTGTTGTTTCTTTTGGCGGTGGTTGATCAGTGAGTTCGATTTGTAAATGGTTATATGCTTGATGCGACATGACAAGTTTATTATGTTAGCTTAAGTCTTTAAGTCCAAATTCCTTAAGTATGATGATGCGCAGAGTATGGTCCTTCCGCGACTTATGTGATGACTTACTCCAAATAAGGTGCGCAGTGTATGGTCCTTCCGCGACTTATGTGATGACTTACTCCAAATAAGGTCTTTCAATTGTTCACCTTTATCAAGATGCTTATTTGCAGTTGTATTGCAGTCCTGTTATTTTCATGTACGTCACTTAACGAATATGCGACTGAAAATATCGGTCCGTCGCTCCACTTGGATTGTTTTCAGTCCATTACAAACGGAACCCAGTTTTGATGACAATGTTAAGAAGCATTCAATGATACATTTTCCTGAGATGGAAAACGACCCGAAGGTTTGCTGTTATATCTTATTGACATTCGTGTTCACGCACTGTTTTTATTTCATGAGTATCAATTAAAAAAATTCACCATTATGCTTGAAAGTCAGGACAGCCGAGTGGTTAGCGCTGCACGCTTTTTTTTTCTCAAAAATTCGAAAGTCTCTAAGGGTACTTTAACCCTTTATACCAAAATTTATTATCTGGAGCACTGCCTATTACTATCCAATGATTCTTTTAAAGGTAAATGGCCAACTGCCTATACACCATGGTATATAACACTGAAACACCAACCAGACACATACTCAAAAATACATACATGTAAAAGTAATGTAAAAACTCAATCTATTTCATTTCAGGCAAGAAAAAAGAACAACAACTCCAATGTGATCATAACTGTGATAACCACCTTAGAATTAAGAAATAATTTTCGATGTATCGTTGTTTATCGGCCAATAAACAACGATTTGGAGTTCTGATGCCTAGGAATTAAACTATGAGGGCGTTATCCCGAGTTGTTTAATAACCACGCATCAGAACGACAAATGAGTTGTTTACTGGCCGATAAACAACTATCATGCGCAAATTATTTCGATTCTAACATGATTTGACCTATATTTTTCCAATTGTAATTGGAACTACCTTTTAGTGTGCTCCGCTTAGAATCGGAACTTCTTTTTGCGTTGTTTATGGGTAGTTTAACAACGATAATTTTGTTCTTTGTCTATAGAAAAATTAATAAGTATCATGTTAGAATTTTCAATGAAACGCATGAATTATAGGGTAAAAAATGAGAGTTTTGACTTTGTCTCAATTGTCGATAAAATGTTGTGCAAGCGACAGAAACAACTCCGTCATGTTGCAGCATATCAATTGGTGATCAACAGGATTGCCGCGTGTTTACCATGTTCACGTTCTATTTAGGGCGCCAAATTTGGAGGCATACATTGAAAGTTCTATTTTGTGGCTGAATTTAATGCCAAACCACTATCAAGCATTACGTTAGTTTTAGCGACCTACCTCGATAGACTGAAAGGTCTTCTCATCAGTGCACGTTTTAGGTCAATTACATAGATATCATACACAAATAGTTTACATGCAAAGGAGAAAACGAACAAATGGTAATAAAATTTATAAGCCACATATACAGCAGCAGTCCATAGAATATAAAAGGCATATAATTAAGTGCATCTTAAATTGGAATCTTAAGAACGTTTATTCGACTGAAAACTGTTTCTTAATTACGGAAGGAATCTGATAATGTATATTTTCAAAAAAAGGACAGACTTGCACGCATTTACTTATTTCCGGCGTATCTCTGAGACACGAAGGTCACATACATAGACTACAAGGCAAGTTCTGCAAGTATAAAGTACCCACAGCAGTCTATGAAGACATATTTTTACAAGATTGTGTGTGCCATGTGGTATGTCCCGTTCCGATCGATTGTTAGTGATACGCAATTCCTACTTACTGTAAAATTTTGACGTAATCCCTTTATAAATAGTTGAAACAAGAAATGTCTTTAAAAAAGACAATCGGCGTTGACATTAATATTGAGATATCTTTTTTACCCTAAACATAATACAAGAGGGCAAAGATGATCGATTACGTGGCTTCTCGGACAACAGATTTTTGGTTCCCGACCTATATAAAGTAAGTAAGTAAGTAAATAAGGAGACTTCTCGGACCCCAGATTTCTCGGACCCTAGAATTTTCGGACACCATAAGAAAACTTCTCGGATCCTAAAGTTAATTTGTGATTAATCCAATAATTATTCATATTTGTACCGTTAATAAACCGAGCATACCGCCCCATGTTTTCACCAGTGATACATGAATAACCTAAATACTTTACGTTAACATAATTATTATGTAAATTTGTCAGCCAAACTTAACAAATCAATAATGTCCGAAAATAATATTGGGGAATGAATGAAAATTATTTTTTATCAGACGCGTATAGTTATTCTTAAGTAATACACCTTACCTTAATCTTGAAAGTTATCTATGCATAATGCATACACATTTCGAAGTCCATTAATCATGTATACTATGTATCCTAAGGAAAAACAGAGAACATTCAGCGCATTTAAAATAATGATGACTTCAATTTTTGATAACACAAACATAAAATTTCATTAGACTATGGCGATTGAAAATTATATTCGGTCGGAAAATGATATATCAAAAGTGTTTGTGCATAATTGGTATTGCAAATACATGTAATGTATTAATGCTACGCAAATGAAGTAAAAGTATCATGAATAACATTTCGACGTATTCCGAGACTTATTTCACCAAATTTTATTTATTGAAAGATATCTTTATATAAGTTGATTAACATCTACTGGAGAAGTTGTTAGAAATGTGCAATTCTAATTAATTCTTTACAGAACCCAACCGCAATTCAATTTCAAATTAACATGCACAGTAAGTTTATAAACATAAATTCCCCCATATGGAAGAATAACCGCCACGAGATAATTGATATCCAGCCTACAGCGGTATATAGAAATATATAGGGAAAAAATCTTTAACTCGTCATAACTTTATTATCGTTTAAATGAATCCTAAGGTGCAAATGATTCGATTACATTCAATCATTTATCTATTCATTGGTATATTTTTAAATGTTTTAAAGTTAAAAACTTTTAGTCCTTTTTAAGTTTGAAATAGGTTACCGTCTCAATTTGTCATATATTTCTACTAAAAATCGGGATTTTTTGGTTAATTTTTACGCCAAATTTCTGAACGTTTTCCTTGGATGTTCGAAAAGTATTCTACCAAAACCTTAGTGCGATTGGTTTCACAAAATATAATATGTCTATCATACAATATGTAAATTTCATGAATTTAAACAAATATTCTTTTAGTCTTTTTTGCTTTTAAATTAGTTGGTGTTATACCTTTTTGGTTTCCGTCAAACTTTTGCTCGGGGATGACCAATATCAACTGATAAGATCTGTGTTCGTCTCGGGCATATTGGTTTTATGGGGGTAATAAAGTAAGGACCATATATAATGGAAACTGAGGTTTCTTACCAGTTTCAATATCATATATCGAGTCTTAGTCCCCGGAAGGGGTTTGACTTAATGGAAAATAGAAGATGACACCGACATTAAATGAAATCTAAACCTTTAAAATAATTTCACGTTCTTAAATAAACAATATATTGGAATCTTTATACTAGTTTCTTTTACACGTATTAAACAAACATAAATAAAAAAAATACATAAGTTCAATTGAACTAGCCAATATATTTAAATATATTTAAAAAAAAGTCATATTGTTTAAAAATGTATTTTATGAACCTTTTTATTTTGAACGTTGTTTATTGCATGTATGTAGATTTTGGTGTGTTTTTTTCTTCTTACAAATTGCACAAATTGTAAATTATAAACGAACATTAAACCTACGGAGGAAAAGCTAACTTTTACAAATGGAGCAGATATTTCAGTACATGTGAGTGGAAAACTCTTGATCGCTATATAAAATGGATTATGTTTATTTCATTTTGTCTATTTAAACTTTTTCTTTTATGTTCAACTTTCTATTTATTTGCTTAAAGGATATTTGTTAGATTTTTAAAATAATAAAAATAATTACGAGTTTTCAAGAGAAAGTGTGCGCGGATTAAAAATAATCGTATAGTCTATCTGTTACAGCATATAAACTATTTTGAAGAAACAGAATCAGCTGATAGTTCGACCCTTCTTCAGTGGTCAACTTGTTATCAGGGATAATCGTGTCCGTTGTGGAAGGATAACATTTATTAATTAATAAGAACATTACTTTATTAATTAATTTAACTTTTATAATGCGAGGGAAATAAATTTGGTTGTTTTAAAAAGGGTGAACACTTATGATGATAAACAACTAAATCACTGAAGAAGCTTCTTTTCATAACACCTAAACAATGAACAGTATCAATATACAACATTTTATTTAACAAACATTACCTCTCCAGTGGTAAAACTGGAACATTTTGGAAATTCGCATGTCTACATTTTGGGAAAAAACAACAACAACAACACATGATTGTTTTATTAAAATTATATTATTTTGATGTTGGCGTTTGTTTTAATTAAATTAAAAAATATTTGGAAGATACAAAGCAATTAAATATATAAAACATTAACTAACTTAAAACTTACTAAAACAGGATTGTTTTGTTTTTTAACTATATAATTTTGATGCTGGCGTTTTTTAAAATAAGTATAAACTATTTTGAACATAAATACAAAGCTATTACATTACATAAAAAAACATTAAGAAGATGCAAATTTGAGTATGATGATAAACAAACAAAACTTTTGATTACTCACCGTTATAAAAATGCAAAAGAATATTGGAAAATGCTGAAACAATCTGCAGGAATATCGGAACCGAACATACCAATGTCTACTTTTGAGCAATATTTTGAGAGTATAAATAACCCAAATGATCACTTTTTTAACCCCAACGAAGACATTTTATATTTTAACGAAAGATTTGTGAACCAAGAATTTCAAATTATGTTTGATGAACTAGAAAGTACAATTAGCCAAGAGGAAATAAATAAAGCAATTAAACAATTAAAATGTGGAAGTATGTATGGTTACCATGAGTTCTCAAATTGTTTGAATTCTATTTTCAATAAGGTTTTCTCACTTGGAATTTTTCCAGAATCATGGTCTGAAGGCTTTATAGTACCTTTACATAAAAAGGGGAGTATCAATAATTGTAACAACTACAGGGGGATTACACTTTTGAGCTCAATGGGAAAACTTTTTACTAGAATTCTCAGTAATCGTATTGACTCATGGGCGGAACATTATTTTGTTTATGTTGAAGCTCAAGCTGGTTTTAGAAAAAATATGAGTACCACGGACAACATTTTTGTTGTACATGATCTTATTACGCATACGATTAATAATAGAAAACAGTTATATTGTGGTTTTGTAGATTTTAGTAAGGCTTTTGACTATGTGGTTAGGCCAAACTTATGGTCGAAACTTATTCGTCTAGATGTGCGAGGGAAAATGCTAAACGTCATAAAAAGTATGTATAACTCGATTAAATCTAGAATTAAACTTAACAACATGATAGGCAATGATTTCAGTTGTTTGTTAGGGGTAAGACAAGGGGAATGTTTATCATCACTGTTGTTTTCCCTTTTCCTTAATGATTTAGAAGAAACGCTAATGTTAAATGGGTACGAAGGTGTTGAATCATACATGTTTCAAATATTTATACTATTATATGCTGATGACATTGTATTATTTGCTGACAACCCGCAAAGCCTACAAAGTGGTTTTGATATTCTCTATAATTATTGTCAATCGTGGAAATTAAAGGTTAATGTTAATAAAACAAAGGTAATTGTATTTCGAAAATCCGGAACACTGCCAAGAAACATAAAATTTACATATAATAATGAAGTCATTGAAATAGTTAGTAATATGTCTTATTTGGGGATTGTTCTCACCTCTGGGGGATCTTTTAATCAAACGCAAATAACACTGGCAGTCCAAGCACGAAAAGCTATGTTTAAGCTTAATAAATATTTATATAACTTTACAAACGTAAGTATTAAACACAGATTAGAACTATTTGACAAACTTGTACATCCTATTTTAAATTATGGGTGCGAAGTCTGGGGCTTCCATAATGCTAAAAATATTGAATGTGTTCACACACAATACTGTAAAAACATATTAGGTGTAAAGAAAGCAACTAAAAATGATTTTATTTACGGAGAGTTAGGGCGTCATTCATTACTTGTCGATACACATTTTAAAATTGTAAAATACTGGTTCAAGATCCTCGAAAGTAAAGAAAATAAATTAATAAAAATTATATACAACATGATGAAACATGACTTTGAATCGTCACCTACTAAGAAAAACTGGGTTAGTTTATTGCATCAGTTATTGTCAACTTTAGGCTTTTACGAGGTCTGGATAACACAAGGTGTTGGTCAAAAAGAAATCTTTCTATCATTACTAAAGCAAAGAACCAACGATTGTTTTTACCAAGACATGAATGACAGACTAACATTATCCTCTAGAGCTCTCTTATATAGGGAAATTAACATAAATAATGATTTTAAATGTTACCTTAATATTGTTAGAAATGAACAATATCGCATTGCTTTATGTAAACTCAGAGTCCCCTCTCATCGCCTTTTGGTTGAATCTGGCCGATGGCATAAGGCTACTTCTATTCCATATAATGATAGAAAATGCATACACTGTCAAAAAATCGATGACGAATTTCACTTTGTTATGGAATGCTCTATTTTAACAGAACTCAGAAAGAAATATATTAATAGGTATTATTGGATAAGACCTAACATGCCAAAATTCATCACACTTTTGAAATCAGAAAATGTAACTACATTGACAAAATTAGCCTGCTATACATATCTCGGCTTTAAAGCTAAGAGCAATCATTAAACTGTTTTACAACATTCTTTTAAAATCGATAGTTATACCCACTATGTTGCGGTCGTTTTTATGACCGGGGGATTTGTTTATAAATTGTATTATTGTGTACGGCAATTGTATATATTAAAGGCTTAACTCTATAAAACATTGTTTATATGTGTGTTTCAAACACCTTATGGCTTTATAACTGATTTTAACGTGTGTCGGCATACTATGCCCTGCATACACTTTTCATGTATTTATTTATTACGTTTGCTATTTTTATTGACTAATTTTACAATTTATTTCAACTCATAGTACATTTCAGACTAAACGACAAAGTCTAATTAGGTATAATTATAACAGCGAAAGCCCTATATTACTTTTTGATAGGGTGTATGGTTCGGTAGACTTTGGCCATAAAACACTATGACAAGATAAAACACAATAAGCCACAATAATATGTGCATAATCTCTATATTTCGTCTCGATAGGGCGCATATTTCGAGTACTACTTACTATTTGGTACAGATATATTATATAAATGATTATTGTTGTGACTAAAATTCATTTGAGTTTCTTAATTATGAATATACATGTTGTTCAATGACACATATATATATACGCATGAAAAGATACATATTGCGTGTTGCATCTTAAAGTTTGTATTTTAGTGTTTGCCTGATAAAAATACATATTTAACATGTTGATATGTTTTTATACTATATATCTTTATTATACTCGAATATATGTTTAAAATCCTTTTCTCTCATTAAGACTATAAATTATAATTCCTGTTTTTCATGGTATCATTAGACTATACATCGTAATTAACATTTGGTGTGAAAGATCAATGTATTTTTAATTATTTGAACACCACAAACTTATAATTATAGGAATGATATTATTATTAATTTACTTAAATAAAACTTTCTAAATAAAGATTCTTCTCCGCAAGAACGTATGCTCATGAATGTTATGTAAATATATGTATATAGTTTACCATGTCAAGTATGTAAATATGTTGTCCTCATGTGCCACATTTGGCGTATTGGATCTGAATAAATAATGTCTGTCTGTCTGTCTGTATTTAGGTCTATTGTTTCAGAATATAAGACACCATTTATATACAATTTAAAAGTACAACTTATTCAACTGATTTCAGCAGCTTCATCATGCAGTAGTATGATTCCTTTATTTAATTAAATAACGTTCAATTAATTAATTATGTGTTATTTTTTATCCTCACAAATCTAGGAATCAATTTAATTGTATCTATTGAAGGACGATTCTTGCAACTTAACATTGCAATGTAACGTATCAGTAACTATTTTATCTGCTTGCCTAGGGGCTATATTTTATGACCCCTACTGGTGAGCGAGTATTTGTCGGACAGTAGTATTATCCGGACGTTTTTAAATATTCGCGTTTCGTAACCGCTTTTCGTATTTTATCATCATAATACAAATAAACGCTTATATTTTCAAGTACGTTTCGTTTTTCTTCGAAAATAGTGAGTCTATTTTTTTGTAAAACCTCAAATGTTTACGTTGATAGTCTGAAACGCATGCAACTGTCGTCTGGGGAAGTAAAATGACGTGCGCATGCGCGATTAAATCCCAATTGGGGCCCAGACAGGGTTTGTGATAGTTTTGGCTGTCTGCTCATTATAGCAGACGAACTCTGGCAGAACATTATTTAACCCGCTACGACGTTAAGGACGTGCGTAGTAGCTACATAGATACGTAACGTCTAGTAAACTCTTTAAAACGTCATGCTTCCGTATTTGTTTCAACGCCTTACTTATATTCTCTAGTAATTACTAAATCATTTGATAAAGTGGTATTATTTTGATATAAATTACGCATTTGATTATTTATTTGATGTCTAATATAGATTGAATAAAGTTATAAAGCATTTCTCCGTATATTTCACTGTTAAAAAAAACGTCCGGAAAATACTACTGTCAACGTGAAAAAGACCGTGTTTAATGTATCCCCTTCAGGGCCTCAATAGTTGCGCATGCGCACAAGTGAAACTTATTTTGTTCACATACGCAAACGGATGATCAACCCAGGAGGTTACAAGCGAATTTTCATCGTTGAGTTTGTTCATGAATTAAAACTGTCCCAAAATAAATGCATATTTCGTCCGACAAATACTTGCTCACCAGTATCGACTGAAAGCAATAAAAGATCGGAAAACGACGCCGGGTTTCGGCAATGATCGGCTGCAATCGCCGAAGCGGCTAAGTGGATTATGGTGTGTTCAATAGCGCACAAGAGTGGCGGTTATTCTTCCATATGATTTGTTGAAATAATCGCTCTTGTGATTCTCTGGACGCTAATTGATGCATGCATATTATAATGTTCAGCTATACACCGGCAGCTAAACGCGCGCTATTTTTAGAATGATCGTGAGTGTGTTGAACTCGCTAGAATCAATTGTTATTTATAGAGCGTGCCGCTAGGCTAAACAAACTAGTGCATTAATTCTGGGAATGAATATAATAATCTGGTCATGGTATACAATGAGAAAATATGTTCATACTTATGCTCAGTTCTATAGTGTATACCGAGAATATGTTTATAACTTTATTTTAACCGCTTAATATGTAAACAATTATGTACATTTTAATCCCCAAAAGTATGCATCAGTTGTTGGTATACATTAAACCATTGTTGTAAGTTTGCATTCCCTAAAATTAGGAAATTTGCCCAATTCTATTGGCGTTCAATTTTCCCGCTGCATAATTATCGCAAGAAATCTAGGTCAAAAGTAATCTTAGACAGCTACGCCGAAAAATGTGAAAAATAAAAGTGTTGCGTTTAAAGTGTGATTGAGTGTATGTACATACTTTGGAGATCTTGACCTGTCTTGGGCCGCTTACCACTCTAAGCAGTTGACATGAATCTACAATGAACAACCAGTTGACATTTCTACATTGCCTACATTTTTAAAGAACAAACTAAATCTGTTGCCATGATTAAGTATTCAATGACTGTTGTAAACAAAACATAATACATTAGCTTAAATTTCTTTGGCCAAATTGCATTCATTGCATGTGATAAGTCTAGCTTTGCAATTGCTTAACATATGTATACATGTGTAATAAATATGGGTAGACCACTTGTGCGAAAAATTGCTTTGTAATGATGTTAGGTGGATTACATGTACATGTAGAAATGTAGCTCTCAAGACTCTTGGTGATTGGCTTGAGAACAGTTGCTGGACAAGTGCTCTTGAGCAGGCCAATGTGGCGTCTCCGGGTACAGTTGACCACCTTTCTGAGAGCCTTCCATGTGGGTAAGACAACAGGTGACAGCAGCATTGTTGTACTTAATAATGGAGAAGGCATTTGGTGCATCAGAAGACGGTCATGGAACTACTCTTGATGTGTGGCGAACGCACAGGGAAAACATATATCAAATGTTTCTTTTCTGGTCAGTCACTCTGAAATTTTAAGTCACTGCTGTAGTAACTGTTTGTGCTTATCCATAAAATGTCTACATTTCACATAAGCAACTGTTCGATGGTAAACATAAATTATCTACCAAAAACAAGACAGTTCTCTTTTTTCCAGGTTGTATGTTTCTTGCCAAGTCCGGAACGGCAACCTTCATAATTTCTTTGGCCATCAAAACACCGCGTTTCCACCTTCTCTATAACAAATTGGTAATTTATGTATGGGAACAATGTCTGATCTGTTATCCTGTCTTGAAGAACATTTTTAAGTCAAACTGGACGCCCCAGAGATTGATGCACTAACAGTAGATGGTGCTGTTGTTGTCAGCCTTCTGCTTGTCAGACATTTCAAGATTATGCAGACACCATTTTTGCTCCATATCCTGGTAGTAAAATGTATTCAGTCAAGCGGCTTGGTGTCATTTGGGATGTGCACCAGCAGGACAGCCTCAAATATGCAACAATGGGAAAGGGTGTTGTTCTATTTCTAAGCTCATAGACCCCAAAGATGGTGTTGTTTTTTTGACTCAAAATGATGGTGGTATTAATTACAGTATAGTAGATTAGCACCTTGTGGTCACGAAGAAGCGGATGTGAAACTCATGTTGCATGTGGCTCATGTGGCGTTGCAAGGCTACCAGACTGCTGTGATAAAACATGTGGATACATATGTGTTAGTTCTTGCCGTAGCAGTTTGTTATCAGATTTCGGTTTCTGAATTGTGGATAGCTTTTGGGGCTGGCAAAAATCTATAGATATATTACAGGTCACGCTATTTCAAACTCACTAAATTTCTATCCCGACTACTAGTCCTGCCGAATGGGGCTGGAACAGAGTAAAGGCTGGCAAATGGAGACCTGTTTGGTCTTCTTCGCCTCAAGCTGCAGTGTCATGGTTCTCGGGTGTGGTTGTGGTTGCTATGGAAGATGCAAGGCTGAATCTCTCTGCTCAGCATTATGAAGTGCAATTTGCTATTTTAATTATTACATCGTTCCCTATTAATTCACAATATCTAATCTATGTCGGAGATGGTCATGACACAATGATACCTATCAAACACCTTTTCAGAATAAACGACGTGGTATCAAAATGGTAAATTTATTTGCCATTAAATGGTAATTTATTTGCTGATTTTATAAAGTTAATATACTTGTGTTTGTGTATGTATATTGTTGACATTTTGTCTTACAGTTATATATGTTGTAGCAGCATTTCTCTTTAATCATTTTTTTTTTACAGTAATGTTATTTGAAAAGCATTGCAAGGTAACTCTTTGTGTGTGTGTGTGGGGGGGGGGGGGGCAATAGGTTGTCATTGTCATTGTAAAAGAAGAAAATATATAATATTTGAATTTTTATGATGATAGTTTAGTTTTCATTTGTATGATGAGGTATTTCAAAATCATTCAATTCACGGAAAGTAAGGGTTTGGACAAGCACTATTTTGACAATTAAGCATTTTATTTTGAATTTTACTACCTCTAAGTATTACCTTTATGATAGCCATCTAATTCTTGAGATCGACACATCGTCTTATCTCGGTTAACATAAATTGTGACAAGTTATTTGAAAATCTTCCCATGCATTGGGAGGTTAAAGCACGGACACGCAGTATTTTGATAATAAAGCGTAATATTTTGACCTTTGACCTCAAAGTATGACCATAACCTTTACAGTAAACATCCGGTTCTTGTACGCGACATATCGTCTCTTATAGGTTAACATTCTTGCTAAGTTATTTTGGAATCCGTAAATGCTTGGGGGAGTTAGAGCTCTGACAAGCGATAATTTGACAATAAAAAACACTTTAGTTTTGACCTTTGACCTCAAAGTATGACCTTAACCTTAAAGGTAACCGTACAGTTCTTGTGTGAGACACACCTTCTTATTTAGGTTAACATTTGTACCAAAGTATTTCAAAATCCTGCCATGTATTGGGAAGTTAAAACCCGGGTAAACCGGGATTTGACAACAAAGTGCTAAATTTTGACCTTTGACCTCAAAATATGACTTTCACCTTAAAGGTAGCCATCAGATGCTTGCATTAAAAACACCTTCTCATTTAAATTAACAGGTGTGCCAATTAATTTCGAAATCCTTCAATGCATCTGGAAGTTAGAGCTCGGACAAGCCTTATTTTGACAATAAAGTTCTGTTTTTTTACCTTTGACCTCAAAGTATGACCTTGACCTTAAATCTAGCCATCTGGTTCTCGCGGGGTCCGACAAAACGTCTCATTTAGGTTAACATTTGTGCCAATCAATTTCGAAATCCTTCAATGCATGGGGACGTTAGAGTCCCGGCAAGTTTCGAAACAGACGGACCGACGACAGACAGATGGCGGCCATCCGCCATTGTTACAGGTATATATTGGGTCTCATGAAATAAATGTTTTAAATGCCCCCCCAAATACCAAGTTGTAAGTTTTTCCCATTTTCTGAAGTTTTTTGGCAAATTATGTCACAAATTGATCCCACTAATAAGAGAACCTTTACGCGAACTTTTTGATCACCCCTCGTACAATTACTTTAAACACCACTCTGAAATAAATTTAACATTCTACAGTGGTATGATTTTAAAAGTGTTTGTTTGTTTGGATTTTCGCCGTTTTTAACACTATTTCAGCCATATCACGACTGCCAGTCAACCTACACTCACACTTTTCCTGGGCAAGCTTAGCCGATCTAAGCGGTGTACCAGTACTTAGTGCACTTAGTATACTTATGCCAGTAACTGACAACTGCCCTACTTGAATCAGAGGTAGGGGGAGAATGGCCGTAGAAATAATTTCATGACCAATCCCCACACAAGTTATGTGCCCGGGCTGGGGCTCTAACTCACGATCCCCGGATTGACAGTCCAGCGCTATACCAACTGAGCTAGCCGGATTTTAAAATTACTTCAGGGGAGGACGCTACAAACGTGATTGTACGTGGGGTGATCAAAAAGTTCGCGTACAGGTTCTTTCATTTCTTTATTTAACATGCGCCATTTATGAAATTTCTGCTACGTACAGATTGATTTGATACAATGATATTAACCAATTTTCATGTTACTATAGGTCCACCAACCGAAGTTGGTTTCAAAATTTCCTATACATTCTGTACAGGTGAACGATATAGTATAATTAGGATCACTGGAGACTCTAACCCTACCTACCTACAAAAACATCTTGTGTAGTTTAATTATATCGTTAATTGTTCATATATATGCTAAATTATTAATTCAATAAAACCAGTTTGGTTCATAATGTCCTCCCTGTTCTTAATTGCTTGAAACTATATTGAATATTACAGTAAATAGTTTTATAATTACTTCCCTTGACTTGTGGTTTTACCAGTGGTGTCTTCCCCTAGGAAAATTATTCCGGTTAATACACTGAAGTCTAGAACTTATACTACTTTTTAACTTACAAATAACGTATAAGACAAGTACTTCTAAATGTTTTAAATGTAATTGCTTATATTAAGCTAAATATAATGAAGTCAAGTCACGTATTAAATATATAAATATGATATTAACAAATAACAATGCGTCGCAGGGTTTAATATATTTGTATATATTAAAAAAATCAACGACCGTATATTTTTACACATATAACCTGCGGGCTTGTTTATTAACTAACATATTTCGGTCAAAGTATGCTACCACTATTGCATAACATCTCTATAGCAGATATAACAGCTTCCCACTCAACCCTGGGGTCAAGGTCACAGCCATATATACGTACATAAGCACGCGCGTACACGTGGCAAACAAAAATAAAATCAAATTTAAAACTGCCATAAAATGAGGCATGTCGTGGGAAAACCGGGCTTATTGCATGTGCGTAAAGTGCCGTCCCGGATCAGCCTTTGAAGTCCGCACAGGCTAATCCGGGACAACTACATGATATTTTTCAAAAATACGAATATACGTGAACACGTCTTTTTAAAATGTTCACGGATATTCGTATTTTTGAAAAATATCATTTAGTGTCTTAACTGCAGAAACTACAGAAGTTGGACTGACCAAAAACAAATATTATGTAAAGAAAACAACATCTGTTGCTGATTTAAGCGGTGAAAGTGTTGAGGTATCATCACTGCCAACAACACCAGTATCAAAGCCTTCCTTGTCAGCCGTCTTATTAATCATATCAGCCACCATATCAGGCTCCTTTGCCTTTGCAGAACCTGACCATTTCATTCTGCATTTTTGACACCCAAAGAACATCTTTCATGAGATAATAGGTAGCGTGTGCTTGAAGAAAAATGGATATTTGGAAACTACACACTTTATAAATTATAAATACAAAACTTGGTTTAATGTTATTCAATGATGTCAGTACACTTAATTAATTAGTTAATGTATTTATTTATTTATGTATTTGCTCTTAAATATGCATAGTTTCAATTCTAATTAAATAAACAAACCTGTTTAAAGTTCAATGCGTAGTTTAGCAATTTGCTTGAAATTACGCCTAGGCGTAAAACAAATATGTTTGTTTCAGGTTACCTGCCCTAAAAAATTAAGATAGGTAGGTCGGGATTTATTTTTATTTTTATTTATTTATTTGGTAAATGGGATCTTTCTTGGCTGTGTTGATGCTTCTTGTTTAACGAGTCGATAACGTCAATATGAAATACATTTCATGAAACACACGCTTATTTTACAATTATTTTATACACTCGGGATTTAGCTAACGTCAGTTGTTTGTAGCCACATACGAGCATAAACACTCCTGGCCCAAATTATCGCTTACAGCAGCATTTTATAGATTCCGCCTGTTGTGCCCATACACTTTTTTAACCCAAGCTACGCCCGTGGCTACGCAGTAGACAGTCTGATTAAAATCACGATCATTTAAATACATTACAATAAGCAGGTCGGGCACATTTCGTGGAATCGTTCATGCATTTATTTATTTATTTATTTGCTGTTTTAAGTTCAATGCGTATTTTTGCAATTTGGTTGAAATAACGCTGACGTTGAAATAACGCTTACGTAGATATACTATTCGCCGGGCCGGCTAGCTCAGTTGGGAGATCGCTGGACTACAAATCCGAGGATCGCGGGTTCGATTCCCAGCCCGGGCACATAACTTGTGCGGGGATTGGTCATGATATCATTTCTACGGCCATCCTCCCCCCCCCCCCCCCCCACCTCTGATTCAAGTAGGGCAGTTGTCAGTTACTGGCATAAGTATGTGCACTTAGTACTGGTAAACCAGTTACCCAGGAAAAGTGTGAGTAGGTTAACTGACCGCCATTATATGACTGAAATACTGTTGAATACGGCGAAAAATCCAAACAAACAAACAGATATACTATTCAGCTTATTATGTCCCTTGAACAAAAAATGTATCACTTTGCCTTCTTAAAGTAAAACACAATTAAAATGTTAAGTATTTTGTGGTCATTTGCCAAATGGTATATTTTCTGGATTCGTAGAAAATAGTTCAAAAATGTAGAATATAACTTTGTGGAATTTATCTTTTAATCGCGCTAGTTTTGTTAGCGTTGATAAGATAGTTCATTCTTAAGTGAATACGTATCTCCAATTTAAAAGCGTGCAGACGCAGTGAAAGACTGTTATTTCCTCTTTAAACGTGCAGACGTGATAATGACTGTTTTACTTATTATTTAAACGTGCAGACGTGTGAAGACTGTTTCAGTGAACTACATATAATCTGTTTTATTTCAATCTTAAATGTTTAGTATATAAAAAAGTCACCCTCATACTTGTAAATATTAATTTAGATTCTTTTAGCGGGTACTTGGGGCTATCTACACCCCAAGGTACGAATGAATAAATTTTATGCAAAAGAAAAAAAATGAATTTTGCCAGATGCTCACAGTGTGCATCTTACAGCTTTGTTGTGGACACATTAAAACTGTGAATATTGGCAACATTAATATAGAAAGTCAAAGATTGCAAAGAACTTTTTTCTGTAGTTTACGTCACAGCATGAGGCCAGGGCCCGTATCCATAAAGCTCCTTAGGGAAATTTTAAGTAAATTTCTTAAAATTATAAAATTCCTTAAGTCTCTGGCTGTATGATTTAAAGTTTATTTTGTGTTAAATTGTTTAATTCTGGTAAAGAATCAACAGATGCTTCTAAAGGTGCCATATTTAAATAAGAAAATAAAGATTTTCACATAGAAACTGGTATTTGAAATTTTGACTGAAGTATTACTTACGTTAAGATTTTCCTTAGGAGCTTTGTAAATATGGGCCCTGGCCAAAAGAAAATTGTGAGTTTCGAGCAACGGTGTCAAAAAAGTTTGGTAGGGTCAGGATTGAGTTTTTCGTTAACTTTTCTTTAAAGACACTTTTCGGTAAAAAAAAAAGAGAACGATATCTAAAATCTGCGAAAACGGATTTCACGGAAAACAATCGTCGCTAAAAACTTTAGGGTCGGGGGTGGAGGGGTGTTGCCCGAATTGAAATTGAGTAATGTACGCTACCCTGGTGTGAATGTAGGTTATAACAAGGCCCTTAACAAAACAAATAGATCATGGGCACTGTAAACAAACAGGGGCGTAGCTTGGGTTCAAAAAATGTATAGGCACAATAGGTGGAATCTATAAAATGACGCTTAAAGCGATAATATTGGCCAGGAGTGTTTATACTCGTACGTGGCTATAGACAACTCACTTCAGCTTAACCCTGACTCTACAAAATAATTGTAAAAAAGCGTGTGTTTCATGAAATTTAATTCATATTGACGTAATCGACCCGTTAAGCAATGAAGTATCAACACATCAAGAAAGATCCCTTCACCCCCATCCCCCCTCTTGTTTTTATTGCATTTTTGGCAAATTAAAATTTTTCGTCTCTGGAAAAAATGTATAGGCACGTGCCTATAGTGCCTAAAGGAAGCTACGCCCCTGTGAGTGTAAGTCGTAACAAGACCCTTAACAAAACAAATAGGTCATGGCCACTGTAATCAATTGCTACTTATGTATAATGTACAAATGCACACTATAGTTCACGTTACGATCAGAACAGAACAGAACAACTCTTGATTGACACCCACGTATACAGGGTATACAATAAGGGCAATATAACAAATACGAGTACTAACATAAGCACTATTATCCAGTTCAAGTAAAAAGTAAAGAGGTTTTTAATAAAAATATAAGATTTTCATACAGATCGGATAATAAATAATTGTATATTATCCAAAAGGGGGTTTAATAAGTAGATATGTTGAATAAATTATCGAAATAAGTAGATATGTTGAATAAATTATCGAAATAAGTAGATATGTTGAATAAATTATCGCAATAAGTAGATATGTTGAATAAATTATCGCAATAAGTAGATATGTTGAATAAATTATCGCAATAAGTAGATATGTTGAATAAATTATCGCAATAAGTAGATATGTTGAATAAATTATCGCAATAAGTAGATATGTTGAATAAATTATCGAAATAAGTAGATATGTTGAATAAATTATCGCAATAAGTAGATATGTTGAATAAATTATCGAAATAAGTAGATATGTTGAATAAATTATCGAAATAAGTAGATATGTTGAATAAATTATCGCAATAAGTAGATATGTTGAATAAATTATCGAAATAAGTAGATATGTTGAATAAATTATCGAAATATGTAGATATGTTGAATAAATTATCGCAATAAGTAGATATTTTGAATAAATTATCGAAATATGTAGATATGTTGAATAAATTATCGAAATATGTAGATATGTTGAATAAATTATCGAAATAAGTAGATATGTTGAATAAATTATCGAAATATGTAGATATGTTGAATAAATTATCGAAATAAGTAGATATGTTGAATAAATTATCGCAATAAGTAGATATGTTGAATAAATTATCGAAATATGTAGATATGTTGAATAAATTATCGAAATATGTAGATATGTTGAATAAATTATCGAAATAAGTAGATATGTTGAATAAATTATCGAAATATGTAGATATGTTGAATAAATTATCGAAATATGTAGATATGTTGAATAAATTATCGAAATATGTAGATATGTTGAATAAATTATCGAAATAAGTAGATATGTTGAATAAATTATCGAAATATGTAGATATGTTGAATAAATTATCGAAATATGTAGATATGTTGAATAAATTATCAAAATATACAAAAACAATGGTGTTTATTAAAAAGATTCAGATTCAAGGCAATCACAAATAAAGTTGTTTATGGATTCACACAAAAAACTGAAATCGGAAGGTTTAATAAAAAGTTGCTTACCGGTAATAAAAGCAATACTTTTGTAGGTGCTTACACATTTCACTTCAGAAGTATACAATGAAAAGGCGGATTACACATTCATCAATTATAATAAGTCAAAATGAAATTAAACTATTAAGAATAATACATTTAAGCACAATTGTATTGTATAATTATATATAATTATAAAATTGTATACAACTATGATAAGGCAAAAACGAAATCCCACCATCATTCATGCATTGCCGAAATAAATCTCCGTAGAATAAATATAAAGCAAACGATCTAATGATGTCATTTTGCAGTTGTTTACGTCATATCCATTTTTATGTGTTGTTTATTGTTGATTTTGTTTTTATTTTTAATATTTTAAAAAACAAATACAACATAATGCGATAAAAAGAACAAGGTACTAATGTTTCATCACATTGTTTCAAAGTAGTCCACATTAAGGTCTAAGCGATCGTCCAACTTGTGTAATTTGAGACATTTTTCTTTAAGGCATTCGCTCTTTATCTTATTTATCTGGGCTCAGTTGTTCAAAAATTTAACCATTAGTTAAACTAACCACGTTTAAAGTTTGAAGACAAATTTCTCTTTATTTACTTAGATGATCTTTGCTACGAAAGCTCAAATCTGCAGAACTAAGTAAATTCTTTGTGCGGATTTTGAACACTGATAAATTTATCGAGGGGTCCATAAATGTTAGAAAAATAACCATGGTTAGTTTTAACCGATGGTTAAATTTTTTAAACACTGGACCCAGTGGTTTAAAACATCATTGATCAATAAACAACTAAGGCGTAAAATATGTTTGTTTCAGGTTACCCGACCTAACAGGTCTAAAAAAAAATGCCCCGACCCTAGAACATTTTATTGAGTTTGTCAGATATTTTTTGTTTTATTTACTTTATTATAGGGATGGGACCGAATACTCGAATATTCGATAATATTCGAATATACAAAAACGAATACGAATATTCGATTTTCTCATTTATTTAACAAAATTTCTTTAAAAAAATCATGTTTTTTTCAGGTTTATTGCAAAGTTAACATGAATTCCAGTCGTATTTCCTGCCTACCAGGTGGGCGGGGGCAGTGTAACGTTTTTACAACACATGCTTAATGTCCAATTAACGATAATTGATAATAGGCAGGGGGGGGGGGCACGTCTGTACAAGGGCCGCGAGTTAACGGTCTGTAGGAGACGCGAATATGACGCATTGTATCCACAAATAACAAAACTGGGCCATGTTGTGATAACGGTTTCGCAGTTAGCACAAGGCGTACATTGTTGTTTATTATCCTTAAGTGACATCTATACGGTTCACTTGTTTACAGTAAATTACAATTACTCTCTAAGTAAACCAATCAAAATGAATCCATTATCAGCCAATCGATTTCTTTAACAAAATTAGCATGATCTGGTCAATCTTACTATACGTCACTTGTAAATTATTCTCCATTATATCCACACCGTATATTATACAAGAGTCTTTATTATTAAACAATGCCACCATCACGTGCTTGGAAGTACTTTATGCGGTCATTAGACAAAACCCAGGCAACGTGTAATCTGCACAGCAGATACAAGAATCATGGTTCTGAAAAAAAAACGGAACGATTAACAAATTAATTAACAATACATTTAACAATATCTTACATTTCTTTATATTTGCCTAACACTCACAAAGCTATATCGCTCATTTACCGCTGAAACAAGGTAAAACAACTACGTACACGTAGTATACATATTTCGGTTAGGTACATATTTGGACAGGGTGCCGTATATAGTAGTATATAGTAGTATTTACAAAACGAACATTCGAATATATTCGAATACCTAAAACGAATATTCGAATATTGATTTCAGTATTCGGTCCCATCCCTACTTTATTCCAATAATTAAATAGCTGTTGGATAAATAAGTGTTTCGTTTGATAGCATTCACCTCAAAACAATGTTTAGTGATATTTATGCCCCCCTTCGAAGAAGTGGGGGTATATTGCTTTGCACCTGTCCGTCGGTCGGTCGGTCGGATGGTCGGTCGGTTTGGCCGTCGACCATTTCGTTTCCGCACGATATCTAGAGAACGCTTTGACCTACGATCACTTAAGTTGGTATGCTGGTTACTTGGGTGGAAAGGAAGACGCCTATTGATTTTGAGGTAAACAGGTCAAAGGTCAAGGTCACAGGGGCTTGTAACATGAAATTCGTTTCCGCACGATATCTAGAGAACGCTTTGACCTACGATCATTTAAGTTGGTATGCTGGTTACTTGTGAGGAAAGGAAGAGGCCTATCAATTTTGAGGTCAACATGTCAAAGGTCAAGGTGACAGAGGCTTGTAACATGAAAACTGTTTCCTCTGTAGACCAGTTCGTTTCCGCATGATATGTAGAATACTCTTTGACCTACGATCATCCAAGTTGGTATACTGGTTACTCGGAAGGAAAGGAAAACGCCTATCAATTTTGAGGTCAACAGGTCAAAGGTCAAGGTCACAGGGGCTTGTAACATGAACACTGTTTTCTCCGTAGACCATTTTGTTTCCGCAGGATATGTAGAGATGTTTTGGCCTATTTGATGTTTAAATCAAACAGAAAACAGGTATCCTTATATAACAGACTGTAAAAATAAATCCATAATTATACTCTATCTTTTTTTCAGCTTTATATTTACTTTCTAAAGCATCAACTTTAATTCCCTCCCAATGTGTTAATGTGCACATACAATATTTAAAAAATCTCTTAACGATTGCACATATTGACGACTTGGCTGCAAGTCGGGGGGCATACATGTTTTACAAACATCTCTTGTTCATTCATGTTCTAAATAATCATTCAGTTTTAGAATCTTCAAGTTGACCAGTTAGCAAAAAACAAAAAACAAAATAAATCCCTACCTACCTACCCTAAAAAAAATGGGCATGTAGTCTAAAACAAATATTATTTTTTACGCCGAAACAGAATATATTTAATCTCCGGAATAATATTGTGCAGCAGCTATTTGTTCAAACTCCTCGCAGCGGTTACCTCCCCTATCGGTTAACGGTAACAACTGCTATCAAAAGTAAAATCCTTCCAGATCTGGAAGGATTACGTGTTTGTAACTTTTACTTATTTAATGCAACTCAGTGCATTTTTCTACATAATTGGACTTTGTATATATTGTTTGCAGTCAACAATAAAAACAGAAAAAGAAAATAAATAATTAAAACCATAAATAATATCTTGAAGATTTAAATCGATCGTCATCACGTGGTTTGTTATGACGGCAGGGATTTGATTAGAGCTTTGTCAAATCTCTGCGCGGAGGTTGTTATTTGTTCAGTAATGTGACTTTTGCATGGTCACGTTCTCGTTTTCCATGGTCACGTGCTCTTTGGTTACGACAGTAATGACACGTGATCAGGAAGCCGGGTTTCCATGAAGCGTACTTTTTCGGCGCAGATTTTATTGGTGCCAAAATGCGAGCCGCGTACGCGGCGAAAAACTGTTTCCATATAGCCGAACCCCGACGCGGTTTTCGGATAAATATGTTGATTGACCAGGAAATCGAGGAATGACGTCATCTTTTCATCTGTTTGTCATTTTCTGCGCCGAAACTCGAGAAAAATCGCAACCCGAAGCAATATTTTTCGGCGCCGACAATATTCAGTGCCGAAAAAAACGCGTGATCATGCAATATAGACTGAAGCGAATTATTTTTAATCGGCGCGCGTTCGGCGCCGAATATATCCGTGCCGAAAAGGCTTCACGGAAACCTTTAATCTCGTGAATAATATTGTGTAGCAGTTATTTATTCAGTGATGTGTCGTTTTCCATGGTCACGTGCTCTTTGGTGCTCTTTCAACACGACAGTGTGTTAGTGATCAGGGGAGATCACTTTTAGCAGTTAATTCGGTTCTTGATCGATAGCGTATTATCTCCCCTAATAATACTTTCCAACAATTTTATCCATTTATCGGATCAAAAGTACAATGTAAAAATCCCAAATTATTATAAAGAACGAATATTTTCTTGTTTCGTAGATAAAATTAGAAGTTCAGTTTGAATATAATTTATTTTCGTATTAAAATCAATAACCCGTTTTGTGGTAACAAAAAAGTAGTGCAAAAATAGCAATTTTTGACAGATACACTTTGGTGTATCTTCAATCTCATTAAAATGAAATCCTAACATAGTTAGGATCCGAAGACATCGTATGTATCGGGTCTGACACGAGTTGTCATGTCATACCATATTTTATTAAACGAGTTCAGGAACGAATTTCCTGGAAGAGTTTAATAAAATATGGTATGAAATGACAATGAGTGTCAAATCTTTTTTATCACATGCTTTTAAACGAAAAAACCCGTCTAATTTTACCAAAACATTTGATAAATCCTAAAAGTTGTGTATTGGCATGACGTCATTTCATGTTGACGACGTCATTTCACAAAATAACGTCATGCGATTGGTCAGTCAAAGAATATGTAGCCAATGAAAACGCTCAAAATGTTACCTTACACATGTGTCAGATAGAAATATTCGTAATGGTTGTATTACATGGGAGACATAGAGAATATTAGGTTAGTGTCTAAGTGTTCTTGAATTTATCCGACGAGTTAAAGAAAGGTTTACACGGCGAGGCTTGCCGAGCCGTGTAAGCCTTTCGGAGACGAGTCGGATAAATTCAAGTACACAAAGACACTAACCTAATATTCTATTTATCCTACCATATTTTTATTTATTTATTTTATGTTTAACAAACACACTATTAACGTTTAATTATTTGAAACAATACTAAAAAAACGCATTAAATTTACTGATTCTAACTTTGCGTAGTAATATGGAATATATATGGAATATATTCATGATGTTTCCGCCACTCGAAATAGTCCGAAACAATTCAATGCAAAACGCAGTGTAACAAGATAAAATATCGCCATATGCTTCGTTTCAAATATGTTCACCATGCCAAATGCTACACACTACAGTAGATAAAAGAAGGTTTATTCAAATGCAAGTCCGTGTTTCGACCAAACTGTTCAACAACAAAAGACCAAAATGGCTGGCAATTTTAACTTTCCAAAAGTGTATATGCAGGATTTATCTTCGTCGAGATGTTTATTATATACCATTTCTATTATCTTTCAAAATATACACACAACTCGTGTGACTTAATTATTCCAGAATGACACATCATAAAATTAAAAATGAAATACACCTTACTCACCCGATTTTTTCATTGATAAAAACGTCGTGTAGTCCAGTTTTACAGAGGTTCTAGCTTCCATAGTGAGTTGTTAATCCGCACATGGCATGATCGATAAAGGTGCAAACATAATCCTTCTATTCCTTTTAAAACAGTTGGTGTAAGCGAGTAATTCTTTGTGGATAGACTTTCTTTGATCAACCAACAAAGAAACGGTTTATTCATCAAAGAAATAACCCTTTATGTAAATTTCCTTTCAAAAGTAAACTAATCGAAGACTGCATCCAAATTACTAGATTTAACACCTTATGATGGCAACTCTGTTCTCCACCCACAACAATCCAGCTCGGAATACACTCGACTTATAGAAAATTGAAATGGAATTAATCTCACCGGTTCCATTCGAGCCATATGTTCCATGGATACACTTTTTGATATAAATCTTATTATCATAATCCATCCAAAAAACACAGAAACACTAAAGATTGTATCTGATTGCTCTTATTAAATTCCAACACTGTGTAAACTTAAAACTCAACTGAATGGCGTAAAACATTTGATTTCGTCATTACGCGCGCACGCGAATTTTGGCGAGTTATTTTAAACCGAAACTACCTGTATTGTGTCGATAGCTAACTGTTATTGATTCTTTTTCCTCTACAAATGTGTTACTATTTAATTTATTGTAATGTAGTATTTATTGTAAGGTATATAATAAAATGTAATTATTGAATGTTTAGTGTCTTATTTCCACCAATAGATGAACTGTTAAATATCGCCCCATTTCGTAACCTTTAAAATTACTTGTTTATGACGTCACTCACATTCCTGGTAAAAGTAGTCCGTCAAAAGTATATTCACGAGGGTGTCAGATAAACCTTGCCTGTCGGATAAAGCAAAAGTTTATCTGACAGGTAGAGTTTCCTTCTATAAAATCATTTAGTGGTAGGATAAAAGGTATACCATGTGATAAAACAGATTACGTTCAAATGACCGTCCTAACAATAAAACATCAGCCCTGCTGCGCCCAACGAAATTGCCTGTTGCACAGCAAAGTTTGGCCACGGTTTTTGAAAAGTGAAGCATTAACAGCTGATCCTCGGGAATAAATCATTTAGAGTAAATTTTTACGTGGATAACAATGGATATAGTGGTACCTTCGGCGAGTACATTTCGTGCACAGTGTTTGTGGTTTTTAGATGAAGTTATACCACAACATTTTGAAGGCAGCAGTTTGATTGGCTCCTGTAAAGGTCATCTGAACGTTACCCATAATGAGAAGTCAGCGGATAATATAGTAGCGTCAGACTGGAGATGATTTTAATGAGATTGGTGCATCTCGGACAAGGATCTTAAAATTAAAATGTTCGTGTAGTAACTTATGTACGTACTAATCCGGTGTTTATGGGTAACTAGAGCTGCGGGAATCGTCTAGAGAATCATTTGACAAGTTTTAATATTAGGCCCTAACATGCCTTTAGGTCAAACAAACAATTGCAAATATGAAGTGAAGGCACAAAAACGTTCATACAAATAAAGTATTTTATGCATATTTTATTCGTTTCTTACATAAGTGCAATGCTTTTGTACTTGATAAATAGGACAAAAAATCAGTCTAAAAAGTATAAATCAAATCGTTAGTTACAAAAATTCTTTTTCGATTCTGACTAGATCTACGCTTACGACATTCACGAGTGAATTACAACAATGATCTACAAAGTATTTACAGATTTCTTCAACAATATTGAAAGTTGTAAGAAGTTTCATCACAATTGAATTTTCGATTTTGAAGCAATCCCTGTTCTTCTAAGCTTACATCGTATAGTTCATACTGTTACTTTACCAACCGCAGGTCAGTTACAAAATTTCAATATACCGAGATTCAAACTCAGGTGAGCGAACAAGGTAATTGTGGTCAGTCATTGTCCGTGATTAGTACTTTTTAACTACCACTATCAGTACTCTTTTAGTATATTGCCTAATTATACAACTGTGTAAGGAATGTATTTAGTTTGAAGTATTCTCCTTCTAAAATACAACAATGCGAGTTAAACGATTAATGATTTCTTCAAGCATTGAACAAAATACATTTAAAATTACTTCCCTTTATTTTAGAGGGGAAACAATTCTCAGTCAAATTCTAACCATCCCTTCATTACCAAATCACAGCTTATACCATATTTCCGAAAGTGTTCTTTGTTTGCGGTATTAAATAGCTGTGATATTAGAACAGTAACTGGTGGGCGGCAAATAGCGTGTGGTATATTGACATTTAGTTTAAATTTATACGCAAGCTGCTTATTGCACATTCGGATCGCGCACCAAAAAAATTGACCGCGCTAAATTTGGAAACGACACACATGCCAAGCATGTTAGACATCACGTGCCGTATAGGGAACGCCCATGGGATCGGCATCGTGGAAAATTGCAATATGTGATGGGTGAATATGTAGTAGTTGTAGCATACGAGTACTTTGACCGAAATATGTAAGTTATTTTACGAGCCCGCAGGGCGATGTTAAATAATTTTCATATTGAGGTCAAATGGTACTACAAGTGATTTATACCATATTCACCAATCACATCGCAACTTTCTACGCGATCCCGATTCCATGGGCAGTTCCCAGATGTCACGTGATGTCTGACATGCTTGGCATCTGTGTCCTTTCTAAATTTAGCGCTGTTGCAAGGTTACGTGATGCGATGAGAATGTGCAAGCTAAAAGTGCAATAAGTAGAGAGCGTATAAGTTACAACTAAATTTCAATATACTGCACTCTACCAATTGCACGATAAACTTGCATATTAGGCTCCGCCCACCAGTAACCGTTCTGGTATGACAGTTATTGAATACCGAACAACAAAGAAAACTCTCGTAAATATGGTATAAGGTATAAAAAAAACAACCTGTAGTTTAAAAGCTAATGTGTTCGATCTGCGCCCAACACAGTTTACTTGTTTTAGATGGAATCTTAGTGAAATAATGACGTTCAGTTTTACGGCAATATGCTTTGTTCATTACTGTTTTCTTTTCCATACATGCTTATTTCTATAATTGTCTTTTAAAGCTGTTAATTCACATATTTGGGAAAATGATACAATTAAAAAAAAATTAAATCAAGTAAATTAATATTTTATTAGATGCATCTGGCTGAAAAAACAAAAAAAACAAAAAAAAACATTGTTGACCCATTCACACAAATTCGAAACTTACTGGTTTGATCATTACAACGAAATGTTTCAACCCGATTTCAAAAGAGGCTCGAGACGCTTTCCGGCTTTTTATAATTCTTAGGTTGTTGTGAAATTACCACGTGGTACATACAACCAAACAATTTCACTTCAGGGGTTCCGTAGTTGACAAAACACGCTCAAACAACAAGTAGCGCTAAGAGCTTCATTAAGTGCGAAAGTGTATGCGATGCGGTTAGAGTGTCAGCTTCTCACGCCGAGGACCTGGGTTAAATGCCCCGAAGGTACTCGGGACTTTTTCGCTTTTAATAAAGTTTGTACGACTTTTTTAATATATCGTCGCACGAACCTTATAGCGGGCTATCTACACAATTCACGTTTTGAGAAAAATGAAGTTAAAGTTTTGAACATTGTTTTTCAGCTTATAGTTTGTCTCTTTGCGCGCAATTAAAAAAAAGCGTCAATGGTAAGATAACATCTGTTATAAAAAGTGAATTAACGTTTATTTAACCATTAAACTTGCTCAATTTTTCAGGATTTTTAGTTTGGAGTTAGCTCAAAATCGTCCAAAAAATATAACATATTTTATTATTATATTGCGTTTACTGGACTTAGCTCACTATAAGAAAAACATATTACTAAATTGGTGATTAATATGCACATTTCTGAGGTAACTCACAATAACATAGACTTGAACTATATAACACATTTGATTTTCAATTTATTGAACATTAATTATACGAGTAATATATCACCAATACTTTCTGTGTCGGAAAGTTATTAAAACCACACATAAACATGTTCAACGGACCCTTCATTATGCTTAAAGACATAGTAAAAATGTTTATCACATCTCCCATGTAGTACAACCATTACGAATATTTCTATAGTACACAGGTGTAAGATAACATTCTGAACGTTTTCATTGGCTAGATATTATTTGACTTACCAATCTGTGGAACAGTATTAGTTTAAAAATTACATGATGCTTTCTGACGTTTTTCATTCATTAAAATCTGGCTCCTCTTCTTGACATTCTCGCTATTCTTTCTTCTCTTCCAAATGTTCCTATTCTTCCATTTCTTAATTGTCTTCCAAATGTTCCTATTCGCGACATTCTTCCACGTCTTCCTTCTCTTCCAAATGTTCCTACTCCTAACATTCTTGCTCTTTTTACCTCTCTTTCTTCTGACGTTTTATTGCTACATTGTACACTATGACATGTTTATAACTTGAAAACAGCTTTAAACATTCGTTTAATACAACAAATCAAAAATGTATAAGCAGAAACAGCACATGTAAGTTAGACGAATACAGAACGTCATAATGACCAATGTAATAATGAAGCAATCATATTATTACATCAGGTGGCGCTTCTCTCTCTTATCGTCGGCTGTTTCCGTACACGTACTCGGAAACAAATGCGAAACTAACAAATTATACGAACCCCGGTATAATAGATTAAACGTTTATTGTTGTGTGACCTACCCTTTACTTGATTAGGTGCCAAGGTCGTACAGCATTATTAACGGGGGTGTATCAACGGCTAATATAGTGTAATATTTTCTTTTCTTTCTTATATTTATGTATAATTGTTAATTCACACATGGGCCTCGTCGAACAAACAGTAAACTATGATCAAACAGTAAACTATGTTTTATAACCATAAAACCATAAAACAGTTGTCACCGTGAGACTTTTCGCCGGCGTGAAAAAAATTGAAATAGTAGTAAAATCAATGTAGTCTAGCGTAGGAAAGTTTCCATTGAAGTTCGCATTTTTGTAGGTGTGAGTTTGAATCATGCTGAAAACATGAATCGAAAGTGATTCAGACATTAGGTATTGACTCATGACTCGGTATATTCATTAAGCGTAGTTTCGCACAAATACCATGCATTGCTAATTTTTCCTCTTTTTTTTATAAATATTTACCCATTTTAATAAATATTGAGGATTAAAACATTTAATAAAAAACACGAAAATTATGTATTATAATGGCTTTTATAAAGTGTTGTTGAATCGATAAAACTCGTAAATGACGTTCATCAACGTGAATTTCCGTAAATAAGTAAAATTGAGTTCCGTAAATAAGTAAAATTGAGTTCTTCCCCTTGAACAAGAATTTACTAAATGCATTTTTTACGAAAATATATTTGTCGAATTATGTGTACATTCATTTAATTATACGCTTGCCACAATACATTGCAGACAAGGTCAAATGCAAACAATGACATTAAATGTAGAATTGAGCAACGCACGTGTAATCTAAAACGTCAACTGGAAGAGAAGTAAGAATAGCAAGAATATCAGAAATAGGAACATTTGGAAGACTAGTAAGAAGTGCAAATATGTCAAGAATGGAAACATTTGGAACAGAATGAAGAAATAGAAGAATAGGAACACTAGGAAGGAAAGGAAGAATGTAAAGATCAGGATATTTGGAAGAGAAGGAAGAATTGGAAAATATGATTATTTGGAAGAGAAACAAGAATAGCAAGATGAAGAGAAGGAAGAAGAGAAAGAATTACAAGAGGCGCAGCAAAAATTGAATGAATGAAAAACGTTAGATTGCATAATGTAATTTTTAAACTAATACTGCTCCATACCAATCGGATGACGTTAATTTGGTGAAATGACGTCGTCAGCATGACATGACGTCATGCCAATACAAAACTTTTAAGATTTATCAACATGTTTTGGTAAAATTAGACGGTTTTTTTAAAAGCATGTGATAACAAAGATCTGACACTCGTTGTCATTTTATACCATATTTTATTAAACTCGTCCAGGAAATTCGTTAGTAAGCTCGCCGAAGGCTCGCTTACTAACAAAATTCCTGAGCTCGTTTAATACAATATGGTATGAAATGAAAACTCGTGTCAGATCCTATGAAACTGTAATTTAAATTTTAAAAATTTGAAAATGACAATTTGACTAATTACTATAAAGATAATCTTCGTAATTGTGGGAATAAGAAATGTAAATTGCACTTCTGAGATTAATATTTAAGACAAATACATGTGTTAATGTTTGGATTTCATAAGTATGCCCTTCTGACAACTAATCTATGTGCAAGTATGCACTGCAAACCATATCATACTCCTCCGTACATATAATAATATTTTAGGTAAAATTTGATTTCTGGAAAATGTAAAACAAAGTGTACTGTTCAATTTCTAATCACTAGCAGGATTTATTACGAAAAAAACATAACATAGTAATTACAGTACATGTATACACATCATAGTCAGAAACACTGCTCACATGTTACTGACATATTTGGCATGCATATTATTCATGTTTATACATAATTTTTAATATGAATACTTAAACTTATTACTTAATAGTTTGTATTTAATGGGACACCTGATGGTTGAATGGTTTGAGAAATTATTTTTTAATCAGACTACTTTAAATACCGTGTACATTAAACGTCCAGTATTTCCTACTTTATATACCGGTACATACGCTTGAAGCAAACAAAATAATGCTTTTCTGGACATACCGAACACGTGCACCTTGATTGTCTTAAGCAATTATGATTATGAAAGCTGATAAAATAATAATTGTTTTAAAAACTCCTTTAAATACTATGCCATGAAGAATGTTTGGGAAACACACGTGATTACAAATATCGTGGACATACATGTAGCTTACTCTATTTGTCACAACTGTTTGGAGATAGCTGAGTATAACATCATTTAAATGCAATCTTATGGCAAAAACAAGAATTGCGATTGATTGAAAAAGTACAGCTTATTATAGTGATCTATCTCCATTACTTACCTCCATTACTTACCTCCATTACTTATATCCATTACTTACATCCATTACTTACCTCCGTTACTTACCTCCGTTACTTACCTCCGTTACATACCTCCGTTACTTACCTCCGTTACTTACCTCCGTTACTTACATCCGTTACTTACTTCCAATACTTACCTCCATTACTTACCTCCATTACTTACCTCCATTACTTAACTCAGAATAATGCTAAAATATTGTTGAAAATTTTGGAGTTATCTCAACATGTGACCGTGTAAACGGGGGTTTCAAATGCAAAACCAAGGGCACCAAAAAAAAGATCTCGGCGAGACAATTCCAACGATATATATATATATAATATAACTCAATATCTTCAAAATGTGAGTTAGCTCACTATACGTCTCATGCGACGATATTTCAGTTACTATTTGAGTTACGTCTTATGTGTAATGCTTTGCGTATTAGGAGTTATAACTGAAAAATGTGTTATTTCTTTTAAACGCTGTGTATCACAGTGGTCTGTAAAGATTTTGGGACGGTCGACGAAGCCGACAAGTCTTTAGCTGTAAATCGCGAACGTGAATCGCAAAATGACATGGCTCCGCACAACTCGGTACCAACACATAGTGCATTTGTAGCATTGGTGGGATTAACTTGTTTCTTTCTCTCTTTTTTTCTTATCTTGTTAAAGTACGTAGGCTATTTATTTCAAGTGCTTTGACTTGTCAAATTAAGATATTTAATGGCAAATTTCAAAAACACAAATCTGTGAACAAGTCCACTTAAGGATATTTTGTTGAACGTAATTATCCACATGATGTTATTATATAAAGCGCTTTATAAAGCATCGTTGCTTTATAAGGAAGATGATCCAGACGACGCTTTTTACAAATACATATACATTAATAAAATCCCTTTTGTATGTACGTAGAGATGCAATATTCCCTTTCTTAAACTGGCAAGGTTTGTAACTATTCTTGGAATCTGCTTATGTTTTCTCAAATTTAAAGTGTGAAACTAGTGTCACAAACTCGCATTCAAAATACCAAAACTATGCATGACAGTTAAGTTCATACACATTCTAAAGGGGCATATCGACGGTATATCCCATAAAAAGACAAGTATTAAAACAACACATATTCTCATTTTTCACGAATATATTTTTATAGTAGCAATAGTGCATTTGTAGCATGCATATCATCATATTTTATGAAGTTTAAATATATATAACTTTATTTCCTCCATTTTCTGGAGATATACAAATAATACACATACATGGAACATGGTGAACAGAAACATGTGTACAATTGCATAATAATAAAGTTTAAGTCAAGTATACACACGAAGAGTCGCAGCCTTCCGTACTTTCGAACTAAGCGACCTGGACCTTGCGAACATTGTAAACACCGAGTGTGTAGTTACTATATTTAGACGTGCCATGTTTAAAAGTAGGCGTGATCAATAGGAAGTATCTAGAGCGCGTTAGTTTAAATCAGAATTACACACTGATGAAAGTTGTCTTAGACTAACGGAATATTATACAGTTCATTGAAAGTGTTTATCGATATTCATAACTAGAATAACGATGTAATCTGTAAACAAAATGGATAGTGACGACAGAAACCATTTTTACTGGCCTCCAGGCCCCAATTTCTCGAAAATTCATAAGTACAGTTTGACAAGATTAGCCTAAGCTCACTATTTTCGCATTTCAATAAAGTGTGCATAAATACTATTAACACGACAAATTGCATTTCGAATGAAAATTTCTATGTCAGATAAATTCTATTTTGTGTTGGAAAATCAATTTAAAAGTAATAATTTTGATTGATGAAATAAGAGACTTAAGCCCGTTATTCTTAAGAATTTTTGAGAAACTGGACCCAGGATTGTTGTGTGTAATGTTGCAAATTGCAGTTTCATGAGTGTCAGACTCTCGGGACGGGCTCTCGCAACGGACCACAAACTAGATTGGCGCAACTGTGGATGGACCAATCTCATTTAAATCAAATCATAACATTGTATAAAAGGTCACGTTCAAATGACCTTCCGAACAATAAAATATCAGCCCTACTGCGCCCAATGAAATCGCCTTTTGCACAGCAATGTTTGGCCACGCTTTTTGAAAAGTGAAGCATTTCCAGCTGATCCTCGGAATAATTCATTTACAGTTTATTTTCAAGGGAATACCAATGGATTTCGTGGTACATTAGGCGAATAAACATCCAAAGTTCACGATACTTTCGTGCGTAGTATTTGTGCTTTAGATATTTATGATGGTATACCACAACATTTTGAAGGCAACAATTGGATTGGCTCCTAAAAAGGTCATCTGAACGTGACCCCTAATGCGGAGTCATCAGATCCAGTCAGCGGATAATATAGTAGCTGCTTGGACATGCTTAAAAAGGTCAAAGTCAGAGCACGAGTCCATTCTTTCTTTCCACAAGGTCGCTTCGCGGCTGTAGACTGGTGTCTTACACGTTGGTTTCCGGGAGTATTTGCTTGGGAAATTAGCATTTGTGAAGTTTGACATGCGCGACTGAAGTCCGTATTGTTCGAGTATATCAGGGACAATCCTCGTTTTGACGATGCACAGTACATGATTTGAAAAAGTCAAATTAACAGAAAACATTACACCTATTGTTGTTTCTTGCTATATCTACAGGTTATGAGTGCAAACTGTTGTAATGTCATTATCTCGCTAGGCTATTGAGACCGCTGATTGACAGAGAATAATCCGTGTGAGTAGAGTTGGCGCTATTGCGGAGAGCACTGAGCTGCGGACAGTTCAAAAGAAACATTTGCTGTTGACACACCTGTGTTATGGCTTGTCGACGTCATGGACAGCCATCCCCAAGATCTGAGATTTTCCTGTCGAGAGCAATTTGAACATTGACCATGAATTTTATAAGTGTGCTATGGACAGCTTTTATCTTGCCAGGACTGCCTATGAAATGTTAACAAGGCATATTTGTTAAATTGGTTCTTTTACTTTAAATTAAGGTAATCTTTTCACAATAACACAATTGGAAATCTGTCCAACTTTGCAACACATTAATTTAGACTTATGTAGTTATCATTTTTTTCAGCACTATTGCTCATTGATGGTCTATTGCTTATCATTTGTGTACAAAAGATTCCATATTGTGCTTGGTTTGTCTACGCTCACTTTTGATAGTGACAACTTCATAAGCAGGTAATAATTATAGGATGCATTCATGAGCACGATATGGTTTCCTTAAACTGGAGAGTAAAGGAACATACATGTTACTGTCTTTTGTGTTTGTTTTTGTCATAATGGAAAAGACAAATGAATTGGTTACAAATAAAAAAATTATGACAGCAACTGTAATGATAACCGATGATGTTAACTTTTCATATATTATTGTATGGTCTGGTATTCACAAAGCTCCTACGCGAAATCAAAACTTAGTACTAGTTCATTTCGTGTTAATTTGCGTCATGTCGTACCGTTTACACACAACATTAGCACACTTGTTAAAACACACAACATAAGCACACTTGTTAAAGTACACACAACATAAGCACACTTGTTAAAGTACACACAACATAAGCACACTTGTTAAAGTACACACAACATAAGCACACTTGTTAAAGTACACACAACATAAGCACACTTGTTAAAGTACACACAACATTAGCACACTTGTTAAAGTACACACAACATTAGCACACTTGTTAAAGTACACACAACATTAGCACACTTGTTAAAGTACACACAACATTAGTACACTTTTTAAAGTACACACAACATTTGCACACTTGTTAAAGTACAAACAACATTAGCACACTTGTTAAAGCACACACAACATTAGTACACTTGTTAAAGTACACACAACATAAGCACACTTGTTAAAGTACACACAACATTAGTACACTTGTTAAAGCACACACAACATTAGCACACTTGTTAAAGTACACACAACATAAGCACACTTGTTAAAGTACACACACCATTAGCACACTTGTTAAAGTACACACAACATAAGCACACTTGTTAAAGTACACACAACATTAGCACACTTGTTAAAGTACACACAACATTAGCACACTTGTTAAAGTACACACAACATTAGCACACTTGTTAAAGTACACACAACATTAGCACACTTGTTAAAGTACACACAATCTGAGCGGAGCATAGTAAAATATAGTTCTCAATAGAATTTCAAAATATTTGTCCAATCGTGTTATAATGGAAATAATTTTCGCATTATCACTGTTTAGCGACCAATAAACAACTCTTAGTCGTTCTGAAACGTGGCTATTAAACCACTCGGGATAACGCCCTCGTGGTTTAATTCCTACGCATCAGAAATCTAAATCGTTGTTTAATAGCTGATAAACAACGATTAATCGAAAATTATTTCTTACATAAATTAAAATCGAACAACCATAACATATTCAATAAAATGTCAAGAACAATATATCCACCTTCCCAAGTTTGAACTGGGGTACTCTATGTCGGCAGTCTAACGCCTAATCCACTAGACTACAGAGGGCAATGTTAACTTTAGCTGTATTTTCACACCTAATGTTGTTATATATATTACCGGAAGCGTTCAGAAACTTTAAACGGGTTAATACCTGCACAAAGATATACTGACTGTGTATATAAAGAGCCAAATATTTTCCGATAATTCAGATTCGGGACTTGTTTTTGCGTTGTTTATTGGGTAGTTTAACAACGATAATTTTGTTCTTTGTCTATAGAAAAATCAGAGAGTATCATGTTAGAATGTTTAATACATAATTATGGTGTATAGGAAATTTATACCTTCTCTTAAAGGGACTGTGTCAACGAAAAATTGGTCTCCTGTTGCACTCTAAATGGCATTAGATGATAGAAATGCGCTATACTAAGACATGTACATTAAATAAAGAATGACTAATATAATACATAATGAGATATTTTATAACAGCAAATCAGCAAAACTGTTTGAAAAAAACTTAAACCCCAAGCAGGTATCGAACTCACGACATAGGAGCCATATGCAGAAATGACAGTAGACAGCGCTGTTACCAACTGCTCTATTCGGCTTTGTATTGGAACGTGTGTAAACTATGGTTCATATACAAAATACTCACAATTCTGACATCATCATGTAAACATGAAAAAAGTGTGTTTCGTAGTTTATGAGGTCCTGTGAGTGTATTTAGTAGTTTCTGTCGCATGTGAGTGTAGTTCGTAGTTTATGTGGTTCTGTGCGTGTATTTCGTAGTTTATGAGGTCCTGTGAGTGGATTTCGTAGTGTATGAAGTCTTGTGAGTGTAATTCGTAGTTTTATAACTTCAAAACTTGATAAATTGATATATTGGTGATGAAAGTCTTCTTGAAGCACATTCTTTTGATAATGAAATCGCTGGAAGACAAAGTCGGGTAATAGGCCTAGAGCGAGCTTGCAGTCTACACAAAGCGGTCTAGGGTCTGAATTCACCAACGCCCAAAACATTAAACTTTGCCTCATGAAAAAAACACCGTGAAAATGCGTTCGCAAATATGACTGGTACAAATATAGCGTATGGTATTAATACTTCATTCTAAATAAAGAATGACTTTTGGTGAAAAGCAAGAAAGATATAAATAAACAACATTCTTAGAAATTAAATCTTAATTTCGAGTAGATGGGATCGATCTTTGCAGCCGATTTCGGGGTGGTGGGGTCGGACGATGAGGCCGATTTCGGGGTGGTGGGGTCGGACGATGCGGCCGATTTCGGAGAGATGGGAGCAAGCGTTTCAGCCGATTTCGGGGTGGCGAGGTCGAGCGATGCGGCCGATTTCGGGAGGTGGGGACGGGCGATGCGTCCGATTTCGGGGTGGTGGGGTCGGACGATGCGGCCGATTTCGGGAGTCGGGGTCGGGCGATGCGGCCGATTTTGGGAGGTGGGGATGGGCGATGCGTCCGATTTCGAGGAGGTGGGGGTCAAACGGAGCGGCCGATTTTCGGAGGGGGGAGGGGGTGTGATAATGGGGCGGACTAGAACGATCTTGGTGGGGGGGGAGATGGTCGAGCAGATTTTGTTCGCCTTGGGGAAATGTCGGGGATGCCGACATGCCTTCAAGAAATCCTGCAATAAACCCTGTTAGAATAAAACAGTTTCAAGAAAATTCTTCATACAAGTTTACGTCTTAAGGCTAAGAATCGGTTGGTAAGTACGGATAAGGACGCATAAGTATTGTCCTACGAGACTGTACCCACGGTGAAAGCACGCCTTAAACCGAGTTATCGGACATGAAATTGAATAAGCGTGATATTTAATACAGCAGTCATCCATCCATTAAAAATACGTATATTAATTACTCTATGCAGTTTTTCGTAGCTGAACTTGAAGAAGTAGATCTAATTATCCATTATATTTGAACGTCGTTTCCTTTGAAATTAAAGGCAAGTTAATAAACTAATTTCTCTTAACATTCTAAAATTACAATAAGAAAAAGGCTTTATGTAAAAATTAGATACCAAAAACTGACCTTCATACATTGATGAAGCGCCAAAAAGTGCGTTTCGATTCTTATAATTACACTCATAATCACTATTGTCTGTGTACTTCAAAATTTTACTTTAAAAAGATAAAATAATTTGGGATTTATTTTTGCAATTTGCACACCAATACATTAAAGTATGATCCGTAGGCTCCGCCTCTTGCACTGCAGTAGCGTTGTGTATCTGCATGTCATTCATGAGACGCATCTTAAATAATAGTGATAAAATTTACGTTTGATTTACTTTTGTATTGGTTGATATTTCTTAAGAGCAATTTTGAACAAGGTGTTTTTATCCTTAATACGTAGCAATAGACCGAAATATTTAAACGCGTTCCAGTTGAGAATTACGACTGAAGGCTAAACGAGTCGAAAGTTGTTTTCAGATAGTTGCAATTTTGTAAACGCCTATATACATGCGTGGTTTGAAATGTACTGTAGGCGTAAAATATGTTTAAATAATTAATGTTTATTTGTATATTTGAACCCAAGGTTTCATAATTATGTATCTTTTATTTATTTCTTAAAACGACCCGTTTGGCCCTCGATGTTAGTCAATGTTTACACCCTATATGGCATGCATTTATTTCAACACCATTTTTTTGCACTTCGTGTTGAAACGTTTTGTGTAAGAAATTCGGCAAATGATAACTTACTGTGTGGAAATAAAATCAAGACGAGAAAAGGGTAAACGACTTTTATTATTTACTACTGACCAAAATATCAAATCTATGAAAGTGTGTCATCGGCCGAAAATATGAAATTCTCAAATTCACTCTGTCAATCACCTTCTAATATTGATTATTTTAAATGTAATATTTTTTCACAGATAATGCGAAATTATACCTCACCTCATTTGGAGTACCGAAATCGTACTAGTCATAGCCTATTTTATCTACTGGTAATGCAAACATAGACCTATATAGCTTTTTACACCAGATAAATTATGATCTTAAATTTTTAAGTTGAAATGCTCTTAGTCTTAGAACTATCAGACTATGCTTTTCATCAATATGTGACACAAAGTGAAAAGGTTAATTTTTATACATATTATTCAGAACTGGAGAGGAAGAAAATTGTAAAGGTTTTCGTCAAAGCTAAATGACATGTCGTTAATCTTTTTTGCTTCAGCTGCTGATGAAACTCGAGGCCCAGAGTGACAAACTGGATGGATAAGATATACTCACGCTGTTACGCAATGTGACTGGATTAATGTTCGAGACAATGAACCGGTGAATTGTGCGCAGACCATCTTGGTTTGTGCTAAGTTGGTCATCTTGAGTCGACTTCGAGGAGTGTTTTGAGCTTGGCATATAGCGTGTCATTTGCGTACTTGAAAATGGGATAATTTACGATGTTAAATGGGACATTCAGCTCTCAGAGGTGACAATTTAATGCAGCTCGCATATTTTTCGACGTGTTCTTTTGGTATTCTTTTGCAAGTTTCACTGGAAGACTGCATACCCTACTAGCTTGGTTTGCGGGTGGCTCCTTGTAAAAAAATGCGAGACGGATTGTTCAATTTGTGTATGTTATTTGACTGAAACCTGTTGTTTCTAAACTGATGTTTGCTCCAATCTGTAAAATTGTGCACTTATATATTTGTGTGTTAAATTTCGATTTATTTTCCACTTTTGGTTAATATTTTAATCTCAAAATTATTTTTTGAATGTTTGTGTTAAATGTTCGTGCATAATGTTCAATTGTCGTGCATCAAATAGACAAAAAGCAAAAAGAAACAAACAACATACATTTTACATGTTTACTGTATACTTTATTATTTATTTATTTATTATTTATTAATTTCTACTTTGACAATGCCCTGCATAAATATGAATAAATCTGTTAAACTATATTTCTGATCGGTATGGTTTTTAGTGTGTGTGACAGCAATGCATGTACACAACAATAAAATGTAGTCCCTCATGAATATTATTAGAGGCAACCGGCTTCATTGAAAAATTAAAGCCTGTCACATGATGCATTTCAGCCAATCAAAACACTGTTAAATGATGAAACTAAAGGAAATTGTAATTATTTACTTATATGTCAAGGAGCGGTTGCATTATATTTACCAAACTAGAAATTTTATGGGTTTATTTTTATTTTTTACAAATGGCGCATCCGAGAGATACTTTATATTTATATCTATTTTATATATCGGACTACAAAAGAATTTTTTTTATAATATCACAGTGTTTAACCGTACAGTAAGCGAAAAGGGAAGTTGCTGATCTGTACGACTTTCATCAGTTAATTGCTTTTCCAAATAACCATCAGAAATTTGGATTTAAAGGCCTTTTTATGGTCAGATTTGAGGAACATTTGTCTAAGGTAAATGCAGAAACATTTTTTTCAAGTTAACCGTAAGTAAATTGGTCAGCAGGAAAATGCGATATGATTTAATAATGATTTAACACGTTTTGATCACTGCATTTGCAAAATTGACCACCCTATCACTGTATTTATATTATATGTATCCACTGTTGTATTGGAATGTTATAAAAATCTCTTTTCAACCGTTTGCAGGCTACTTTCAACAGGCTACTGCACGCTATCATTAGTTGCCAAAAAAACTCAAGAAAAGTGTTGTACGATTATTTGCGATTGAAAACTACTGCACTTCATATTTGAAATTATTGTGAATTGATGAAGTCAATATAGGACTGAATTAATGATCAATATTATGTTATTTTTCGTCTGTCACAACAACTGGAAAGTCATGTCTCTCAGATTCGCAGTACCTGCGAATGCAAACGTAAAATGTTATGTTATAATTAAGAACCATTTTATTTATTTATCATTGTTTATCAGCCAATAATGAACGACTTCGAGTTCTGCGTAGGAATTGAACCTCGAGGGCGTTAGCCCGAGTTGTTAAATAGCCAAGCATCAGAACGACACAGAGTTGTTTATTTCTCCGATACACAACGATAAATCGAAAATTATTTCTTAATTCACGGATGTTAGTTTTTTGTTGTTGTTGTTTTTATACTTTAAGTCTTAACTACAAGGAAATAAGCATTGTAGAACTGAACAGCAGTTACTAAAGAAGGCTTCCAAAAAAGAAATAAAGGAAAGTCCGCGTTGTAATGTGCGACAGGTGTTGGTTATTTACTGAATTTAATGATACAAGGTAACGAAATGTAATATTTATTCACTCCTGAAGGCGAAATGTTCCCGCACTTAAAAAAAGAACTTCATCAACGAGTAGGCTACATTGATTGGTTGAGATTAGGGACATCATGCAAATCCACAATTTAAAAAATAGAACCACTTGTACATGTACATCTTTTATCGGGAATATCACACACTTTGGTCACGGTTCGTCTCAGATTAATAGTGGTTATTTATAGTACGACCGAGAATTATTTCCCTTTAAATTAGGGGAAGTAATTTTGAAAATATTATTCTCAATACTTGAAGAAATCAACGTTATTTTAAATCGCATTATAGGTGATAAAAGACGAATACTTTAAAAAAAATATATTTTTATAAAACTATTATATTTAGGGAATATACTAAAAGTATATTTGAAGTTCCTGCTAACATTAAGTAATCACGGACAAAAGGCGATCACAAATACCTTGTTCGCTCACCTGAGTCGAAGCTCGGTTTAATTGAATTTTGTAACCAACTTCCGGTTGGTAAAAATGAAATGTTAATATATGTTCAACAACGGTGATAACAGACATGAATTGGCCTAATATGCTAGGTTATCGTGCTAATTACGCTATTTACTGCACGGTAAGCTTGCACATTCGGATCGCATCACGTCACTTTGCGACAGCGCTAAATTTAGAAACTACACAGATGCCGAGTATGTCTAACATCACTTGACGTTAAGGAACTGCCCATGAGATCAGCGTCGTAAAAAGTTGCGATGTAATTGGTAAATATGGTATACAACACGGGTAGCACCCTTTGACCTCAATATCTTAATTATTTAACCTCGTCATGCGGGCTTGTTAAATAACTAACATATTTCGGTCAAAGTATGCTACAACTATTACATAAATAATGCAAGATTCGTTTTTATTTGATAACCTAGAGAAATGAGACTATATAGTAGTGTTGTCATATGAAATGTTTATTTTCACTATGAATGCGCCATTTGTAAAAACAACAACAACAACACAACAATGTGTGGCAGCCTATGAGATTTTTATCCCAATTGCGGCCTGCCTCCTTTCGAGAAAACTGACGTCAAAGTTGCGGCACGTGATTTGTATGAGAAAGTCAGGATTATGATTAAGATAATTGTTAAATCTTGAAACTGTCAACGAAAAATATTATATATTGGGTTATTTGTATAAATATTGTAATTTTTGCTTTGATTTCTTGTTTGGTTGCCATAGCAACCATCTCTGTATTATTATTATTTTTGTCCGAAACATTTGTACATTCAAAGTTTGTGATTTGGGATAGGCAGTCCAGTATATATACATTATATAAATTACTTGTCCTCATCATGCTACGTTCTGTATTGTATGCATGACAAACATTATAATCTGTGTGAAATGTTAAAATTTGTCGTAATGGTGGCGTTACTTACACTGCTCATTCTTGCTCAAAACGCACACAAAAGGAAGCCATTTCCAGTTTCTACACATATTAGCGTATTCAAAACTGCCTATAACTCATTTTCGTCTAGATACCGCATTTGGGCCAAAATTATCATGGGCTGACAATTATAGTCACATTTTTCTAGGGTATAACAGTACAAAACTTACCTTATATAGCATGAAATCGTTTCATTTC
Organism: Congeria kusceri; assembly: GCA_027627225.1. NCBI lineage: Eukaryota > Metazoa > Mollusca > Bivalvia > Myida > Dreissenidae > Congeria > Congeria kusceri. The sequence goes on along the minus strand of CM051026.1, from coordinate 73,708,198 downwards.
ACCAACCGGAAGATGGTTACTAAATTAAAATAAACCGAGCTTCAACTCAGGTGAGCGAACAAGGTATTTGTGATCGCCCTTTATCCGCGATTACTTAATAAAATGTTATCAGATACTTCAAATACACGTTTAATATATTCCCTTAAAGGGACTTGTTCACAGTTTGGCAAAATGACAATTTTCAAAAAAATTGTCATAGATTCAAAAAAGAATGTATGCATTATATTCACACAAGCAAAATACCACTCCTGACTAAGAAAAATGTTAAAAAGATATGTTCGTTTATTTATAATCATCAATCGAAATTGGAAAAATAATAAAGCGTTTGTAACGCTTTTCATAGATAATTTAGCAAAAACGTGTATCACCGACATAGCGTTTAAACTGCCATCCAAAACCAAAAGCCTGCGTGGTGTAGTGGTAGCGCGTTAGATTTTGCTTCTAGGGGTCCCGGGTTCGAACCCCAGGGCAGGCACATTTTTTATTTTTATCTTTTTCCTTGTTATTATAATTATTTAAAACTATTCCAGATATGACAGTTTTGTAAGTAAATTCATTTAATGACATTTTTCAAAAATACGAAAATCTGTGAACAAGTCCCTTTAATAGAACACGTTTATATAAATATATTTCCTTTTAAGTATTCGTCTTTAAAACTCCTAATGCGATTTAAAATATTGTTTCTTTTTTCAAGCATTGATAATAATATTTTGAAAATTACTTCCCTTAATGTGAAAGGAAATAATTCGCGGTCGAAATATAAATAACCACTTCATCATCTGCGACGACCCGAAATTAAAATGGTCGATAGGGAGTACCATATTTACCAATTGCATCAAAACTTTCTACGACGCTGATCCCATGGGTAGTTCCTTGACGTCAAGTGATGTCAGACATACTCGGCATCTGTGTAGTTTCTAAATTTAGCGCTGTCGCAAGGTGACGTGATGCGATCCGAATGTGCAAGCTTACCGTGCAGTAAATAGGCGTAATTAGCACGATAACCTAGCATATTAGGCCAATTCCTGTCTGTTATCACAGTTCTTGTACACATATTACATTAACATCTCATTTTTACCAACCGGAAGTTGGTTACAAAATTCAATTAAACCGAGCTTCGACTCAGGTGAGCGAACAAGGTATTTGTGATCGCCTTTTGTCCGTGATTGTTGAATGTTAGCAGGTATTTGAAATACACTTTTAGTATATTCCCTAAATATAATAGTTTTATAAAAAATATATTTTCTTTAAATTATTTGTCTTTTATCACCTATAATATAATTTAAAATATCGCTGATTTCTTCAAGTATTGATAATAAAAGTTTGAAAATTACTTCCCCTAACTTAAAGGGCAATAATTCTTGGTCGAGCTATAAATAACCACTTCATTATCTGAGACGAACCTTGACCAAAGTGTGTGATATTCCCGATAAAAGAAAAGTACATGTACAAGTGGTTCTATTTTTAATATTGTGGATTTGCATAATGTATAATCTCAACCAATCAATGTAGCCTACTCGTTGATCAAGTTCTTTTTTAAGTGCGGGAAAATTTCGCCTTCAGAAGTGGATAAATATGATATTTCTTTAACTTTTATCGTTAAATTCAGTTCTATTAGGTGAGACTTTCCCAACTAGAAATGAAATGATTTTCAGAAAACAAATTTTCTATCTGTTACTGCTATACTATGTCTGTCATATTAATGCTAATGTTTACAGTTAGTAGTCTTACGCGTCATACGAAACCTTACGAAAATAAAGAGTTCATTATTGTAACATCATTATACTTTGTTGGTACCGCTTACGTCTTTAAGTTTGTTTTCATCATTCTAATTCATGATTTCAGTTGTTATAAACTATTACTCAGGAAGTTCCAGTCTACATTTTTCATAGAATAAATTGTATTAATAATTTAATATAATTTAACTCTCTTACTGAATAGTGAATATGTTATTGCTACTTTCTCTTTTAGTAAATATGTATTAACTAGGGACGTAGCTTCCTTTAGGCACTAAAGGCACGTTCCTATACATTTTTTCCATAAATGAAAAATTTGAAAATGCCAAAAATGCAATAAAAACAAGAGGGGTGGGGGTGTGTTTGCGGGAATCTTTCTTGGCTGTGTTGATACTTCATTGTTTTACGAGTCGATTACTTCAATATGAAATAAATTTCGTGAAACACATGCTTATTTTACAATTATTTTGTAGAATCGGGGTTTAGCTGAAGTTAGTTGTTTGGTACCACATACGAGTATAAACACTTCTGGCCCAAAGTACGGCTTACATCGTCATTTTGTAGATTCCGCCTATTGTGCATATACATTTTTGAACCCAAGCTACGCCCCTGTTTACGTATACACGGGAGTAAATTAAAGATATGCTTTGTTTTGTTTCTGTTTCTGCTCTTAAATTGGTGTTACGTCAGTTACATGCATCGATTATAATGTACACAGTTACAGTGCAGTTTGATTATATATACATATATTGTTTGTAGGCCTCATTGTAAATAAGATATCATTGTTTCACTGTTACTATCACTTCGTACCAAATCGATGTGGACCCCTTCGTATGTGTCTGTTAATTAAGAGGAGATAGGGAGGGTGGACACATTTTCATTAGCCTGTAATAAGAATAAAAATTGTTTAATTTGGAGTAAGTCGTATTTCATTTTGTGTTGTCATATAAAATGTATATCTTCACTATTTAATGCGCCATTTGTAAAAACAACAACCACCAAAAAAACAACAACAACAACACAACAATATAGTCTCATTTTTCTAGGTTATCAAATAAAAACGAATTTTGCATGATTTATGTAATAGTTGTAGCATACTTTGACCGAAATATGTGAGTTATTTAACGAGCCCGCAGAGCGAGGTTAAACAATTAACGAGCCCGCAAGGCGATGTTAAACAATTAACACATTGAGGTCAAAGGCTGCCACAAGTGTTTTATACCATATTTACCAACTATATCGCAACTTTCTACGACGCCGATCCAATGGGCAGTTCCTTAACGTCACGTGATGTCAGACATGCTTGGCATCTGTGTAAATTTAGCGCTGTCGCAAGGTGACGTGATGCTATCCGAATATGCGAGCTTACCGCGCAATAAGTAGAGTAATTAGCGCGATAAGCTTGCATTTTAGGCCAGTTCCTGATATCACAGTTATTGTATACAAAACATGACAAAGTTTCATTTCACCAACCGGAAGTTGGTTACAAAATTTCAATATACCAGTTCCTGTTTTGAGATCACAGTAATTGAATGCAGAACATGTAATTGTTTCATTTTACCAACCTTCCGGTTGGTTACAAAATTTAAATTTACCGAGATTCAACTCAGGTGAGCGAACAAGGCCTAGCATATTAGGCCAATTCCTGTCTGTTATCACCGTTGTTGAACATATATTAATATTTCATTTTTACCAACCGGAAGTTGGTTACAAAATTCAAATAAACCGAGATTCAACTCAGGTGAGCGAACAAGGTATTTGTGATCGCCTTTTATCCGTGATTACTACATATTAACAGTTTTTTCAAATACACGTTAGGTATATTTCCTAAATATAATATTTTTATAAAAACATATTTACTTTTAAGTATTCGTCTTTTATTATCTATAAGGCAATTGAAAATAACATTGATTTCTTCAAGCATTGATAATAATATTTTGAAAATTACGTCCCTTTATGTAAAGGGAAATAATTCTCGATCGAACTATAAATAAACACGTCATTATTTTTGACGAACCGTGACTTAAGTGCGCGATATTCTCTATAAAAGAAGTACATGTATAAGAAGTTTATTTAAAAAAAAGTGTGGATTTCCATAATGTATATTCTCAATATAGCTGCTTTGATCAAGCTGTTTTTATGGTTATTTAGTTGCGGGAAAATTTCGTCTGAGTGGATACACATTATATTTATTTTAACTTTTATAGTTTAATTCAGTGAATAACCAACACCTGTCTCACCTTACAGCGAGGAGACTTTGCTTTATTCCTTTTTGGGAGCCTTCTTTAGTAATTGTTTTTAAGCTCTACAATGCATATATTTATTGGTTCAGACTAAAATATACGACTTGAACAAAGGAACATCCGTGAACACAAAACAATGAAACATTCAATAAAAAGTGTATCGATTTAGAGCTCTTTTTGTAGAAAACAATATTAAATCGCATGTATTTGGAAACTAATGCGTCCTTTATCACGCAATTTTCTGCATCAAACCGTTATTGCCTCTGACATCCATATATTTTATAAAGTGTCTAGAAAACGAAACGATTACATCCACAAACCAAGGTATTTGTGCCCACTGTCTTTATTTAATCGATTTCGCTGTACGTATGCACATTCGCTGATAAGGAGACGGTATTACTGTGTGATAATATTAAATTTACATGGCTGTGATTGATGGTAATGAATAAGTACAACCAAATGTGCCATGTTGTCGCAAATATATAGTCGATCCTTACAGGTACATGTATTTGTTTCTTTTAAGCGGTTGCTCAAAACGTTCTTTAGTTGGAGAAAATATAGGTCAGATAGACTGAAAGAAATAACAGTCTAAAATATATAACCCATTTGATCGATTCATGAGATTAAATATATCATCCTCTATTCTCAAAATGCTGTATCATTACTATAATAACATCACTATCCACCACCTCCTACTCACCATCATCATAACCTTACCATCATCATCATCATCATCAGCATCACCTTACCATCATCGTCATCATCATCAGCATCACCTTACCATCATCGTCATCATCATCATCATCATCATCATCATTAATCAATAATAATAATACAATATTGACCCTAGATCGCTTTGTGTAGACTGCAAGCTCTTTCTAGACCTATTAATCGTCTTTCTTTCTTCCAGCGATTTAATTAGAATGTGTTAAAGAAGACTTTGCATCATCAATATAATTCTAAATTTTTAGTCATACTAACAAGTACTTAGGCAAATAGAATTATTCCTTTCGTCTTGGGAAAACGGACATAATGCATGTGCGTAAAGTGTCGTCCCGGATTAGTCTGTGCAGTCCGCATAGGCTATCCAGGACGGCACGTTCGATCTACAGTGGATTTATGTTTAGAAGAGACTTCATTGAAACAGAAAATACCATTAAAGCGGAAAGTGCCGTCCTGGATTAGCCTAATCCGGGACGACACTTTACGCACATGCATTAAGTCCGGTTTTCCTACGACGCGCTTTAATTATTATTCCTTTCGTCTTGTTGCTCAAACATTCTACTATTTCTGAGTTCTTCCTTCTAGTTACTTTAGTGATACAGTTTAATGAATTAGATTTGTTTTGTGCTTTTGATAGCTAAGGACAAAAGCAGGCAAACACACTAAATTGACATACCTATTTTTGTGTTTGTGGGCTCATAAAAGAGATACGCGTTTGTATTAGTGGGTATGTGTATTATTCAACTGCTAACTAACAACTGACAGTGACCAGTGTGTATTTCGAAGTTTATGAGGTCCTTCCGCGCCTGAGGCTGCATTATGTGAGGACCCGGAATGTGTTCCTGCACTCCTACCCAATAAACTTACTAGAGACTCACGAAAGTTGGGAGTGTACAAACCACTGCGCTAGCCGGACAGCCGACAGTGACCAGTTGTTGTTGTTTCGGAGTTTATAGTCCTTCCGCGTCTAAATGCTGCATTATGTCAGGACGTCTGACAGTGACCAGTGGCGAGCATGCAACAATATCCGGTAGGCGGGGCTTATCGTGCACTGAGAGCACTTCACAGTATGATTGGCATATTGTACATACACATATGACTGACAATTGTAGAAACTGCGATAAAATATATGGTTGGGGTTGGGTGCGGGTTGGTTCGTCGATGGGCGCGTATTTCAATGTTGGCTGTTACGTTAAATTATGATGTTTATGGATTATTTGGAATTCTAACATGACACGTGATATTTTTCCATTGCTAAACTGCCAATGAAAACTCGAAAAAGTAGTTCAGAAACTGTAAAAATAGTTCGCGTTTTAATTGTAGAATATGTTGTCTGGTCACGTTAGAATCTAAATAATTTTCGCACTATCGTTGTTTATCGGCTAATAAACAACGATATGTCGTTCTGATGCCGTATATTAAGCCACTTGGGCTAACGCCCTCGTGGTTTAATTCATACGCATTATAACTCCAAATCGTTATTTATTAGCCGATAAACAACTCTAAGTATAAAATATTTCTTATTTCTTAATTCTAACATGACACGCGAAAAATTTCCCTTGTTAAATTACCAATTAACAGCTCGAAAAAGTAGTTTCGAAACTTTAAAATATAGTTCGCGTTGTAATTGCAGAAAATGTTATCTGGTCATCTTGTCTAAAATCGAAATAATTTTCGCTTGATCGTTGTAATTCATACGCATCAAAACTCAAAATCGTTGATCATTTACAGATTCACAACTCATAATCGAAAATCATTTTATGTCAAATTTTGAACGTATCATATATCATGTTACTTTTCTCCAGCTATTCTCCTTGTATTAGCTCTATAGCGCGTACTACGAAGGGTAGACTGATGCAGTCGTTTCAGTCAAATATCGAATGTATCATATATTATGTTACTTTTCTCCTACTTTGCTCCTTGTAATAGCTCTATAGCGCGTACTACGAAGGGTAGACTGATGCAGTCGTTTCAGTCAAATATCGAATGTATCATATATTATGTTACTTTTCTCCTACTTTGCTCCTTGTATTAGCTCTATAGCGCGTACTACGAAGGGTAGACTGATGCAGTCGTTTCAGTCAAATATCGAATGTATCATATATTATGTTACTTTTCTCCTACTTTGCTCCTTGTATTAGCTCTATAGCGCGTACTACGAAGGGTAGACTGATGCAGTCGTTTCAGTCAAATATCGAATGTATCATATATTATGTTACTTTTCTCCTACTTTGCTCCTTGTATTAGCTCTATAGCGCGTTCTACGAAGGGTAGACTGATGCAGTCGTTTCAGTCAAATATCGAATGTATCATATATTATGTTACTTTTCTCCTACTTTGCTCCTTGTATTAGCTCTATAGCGCGTACTACGAAGGGTAGACTGATGCAGTCGTTTCAGTCAAATATCGAATGTATCATATATTATGTTACTTTTCTCCTACTTTGCTCCTTGTATTAGCTCTATAGCGCGTACTACGAAGGGTAGACTGATGCAGTCGTTTCAGTCAAATATCGAATGTATCATATATTATGTTACTTTTCTCCTACTTTGCTCCTTGTATTAGCTCTATAGCGCGTACTACGAAGGGTAGACTGATGCAGTCGTTTCAGTCAAATATCGAATGTATCATATATCATGTTACTTTTCTCCTACTTTGCTCCTTGTATTAGCTCTATAGCGCGTACTACGAAGGGTAGACTGATGCAGTCGTTTCAGTCAAATATCGAATGTATCATATATTATGTTACTTTTCTCCTACTTTGCTCCTTGTATTAGCTCTATAGCGCGTTCTACGAAGGGTAGACTGATGCAGTCGTTTCAATCAAATATCGAATGTATCATATATTATGTTACTTTTCTCCTACTTTGCTCCTTGTATTAGCTCTATAGCGCGTACTACGAAGGGTAGACTGATGCAGTCGTTTCAGTCAAATATCGAATGTATCATATATTATGTTACTTTTCTCCTACTTTGCTCCTTGTATTAGCTCTATAGCGCGTTCTACGAAGGGTAGACTGATGCAGTCGTTTCAGTCAAATATCGAATGTATCATATATTATGTTACTTTTCTCCTACTTTGCTCCTTGTATTAGCTCTATAGCGCGTACTACGAAGGGTAGACTGATGCAGTCGTTTCAGTCAAATATCGAATGTATCATATATTATGTTACTTTTCTCCTACTTTGCTCCTTGTATTAGCTCTATAGCGCGTTCTACGAAGGGTATACTGATGCAGTCGTTTCAGTCAAATATCGAATGTATCATATATTATGTTACTTTTCTCCTACTTTGCTCCTTGTATTAGCTCTATAGCGCGTACTACGAAGGGTAGACTGATGCAGTCGTTTCAGTCAAATATTGAACGTATCATATATCATGTTACTTTTCTCCTACTTTGCTCCTTGTATTAGCTCTATAGCGCGTACTACGAAGGGTAGACTGATGCAGTCGTTTCAGTCAAATATCGAATGTATCATATATTATGTTACTTTTCTCCTACTTTGCTCCTTGTATTAGCTCTATAGCGCGTTCTACGAAGGGTAGACTGATGCAGTCGTTTCAGTCAAATATCGAATGTATCATATATTATGTTACTTTTCTCCTACTTTGCTCCTTGTATTAGCTCTATAGCGCGTACTACGAAGGGTAGACTGATGCAGTCGTTTCAGTCAAATATCGAATGTATCATATATCATGTTACTTTTCTCCTACTTTGCTCCTTGTATAACGTGCTGGCCATTTAGATCTTGCTCAGACAGTAACTGAAAACTGTCCCAAGGAAATGTAACTTAGTAAGATAAAACAAGAAACCGGATTTGTTGACCTTTATATTTCATACACAGTTTCAGCAGTAACTGTTTGTTTTCAGGGACTAAAATTAGTTTATACAAAGGAGTCTGCTTCTCTACATAATAAGCATAAGAAATCACTTATAAGAAGATAAGTGCTAATAGTAAAAACAATATTTCTTAAAGGGACTTGGTCTCAGATTTTCGAAGTTTTGAACAATGCCATTTAATGTATTATGTGCAAACACTAAAGCAGCTGAACTAACCAAAAACAAGTATTATATAAATAAAACAATATAAAAAAATTGCTTCCCATGACTCGAACCACATCTGCCGGGATAAAAGTCTGTCGGGCTAACCACTCGGCTATTCTGGCTGACAAGCAATTTTAAACGCTTTGGTTGTAAGTGGTGTGTTTCCCAAAATACCGGTGAAAGCGTTACGAACGCTTTATAGTTTTTATAATAATTGTATCCATTTCAATTGATGAATTTACATAAACGACTTTAAAATTTAAAAATATTTATTTGTCAGTAGTGTACTAGTAATTTTTTTTGTTTATATACAGTATAATGTATTTTTGTTTATATACAGTATAATGTATTTTTGTTTATATACAGTATAATGTATTTTTGTTTATATACAGTATAATGTATTTGTTTATATACAGTATAATGTATTTTTGTTTATATACAGTATAATGTATTTGTTTATATACAGTATAATGTATTTTTGTTTATATACAGTATAATGTATTTGTTTATATACAGTATAATGTATTTTTGTTTATATACAGTATAATGTATTTGTTTATATACAGTATAATGTATTTTTGTTTATATACAGTATAATGTATTTTTGTTTATATACAGTATAATGTATTTGTTTATATACAGTATAATGTATTTGTTTATATACAGTATAATTTAACGTTTGACTAGATTTGATTGACATTTTCTGTTTATTGTATTTATCTTCTTATGAATCTACTTCAATGTTCACTGCTTGACAGCGTCTTCGCATTGAGAGCACAATTGTGTTAATATCAGCGTGTAGGATGTTATTTCACTCTTCAAGTAGAGCTGTCCGTAGGTCGTTGACGTTGTTAGGCGGGTTTAGGCGTCGACGTATGCGTCGGTCAAGATTATCCTGCGCAATGGGATTCAAATCCGGGCTTTTTGAGGGCCAGTTGTCTATTAAATCAACATTTTGGTTTTGTAAAAACTGTATGTTGTCACGAGCGACATGGGGCCTGGCATTATCTTGTTGTAATGTCGATATGACGTCATGTGTTTGAAGCAGAGGGACAACATGAGGGCGTAAGATGGTTTCCCTATATCTGTGTGCATTTAAATTCCCCTCAATATCAACTAGTGGGGGTGCGATACCCGTACGTAATACCGCCCCACACCATAACTGATCCCCCGCCCCCGAAACGATCGCACTCCAGTTCGCAACAGTCGGCATACCGCTCATTCCTACGTCGGTACACTCGTGCTTGGCAATCACCCCGAGATAACACAAACCTCGAGCCATCAGTAAAAAGAATGTTCCGCCAACGTTGACTTGTTAAATTGATGTGTCCCAAGGCCCATTGCTCTCTGCTATTGCGATGACGGCGCGTCAAAACCGATCCGACGTACGGACGTCGTCCGTGCAAAACATACCGGCTAAACGATTCCGCGCAGTCTGGGCGGAAATCCGGTCGTTGTGGGCACCGGTGGTAATGGCAGCTGTAGATGCTGCGGCGAGAAAGCGGTTTCGTAGGTGCTGGTTAATGATATAGCGGTCTTGGACTCGAGTCGTGACACGCGGTCTGCCGCTCCGTGGTAAGTCCCTAGTACTTTCGGTCTGCGCAAATCACCGCGAAGGCTCCTAACTGCCACCACGGATGTCTAAACTCGTGCTGCAACCTCTGCATTAGGAATACCAGCCTCAAGCATTCCTACGGTTCGCTCTCGTAAATTTTCCAGGATTCTTGGCATTAAAATTCCGACTCAAAAACTTAAATCTAAAACGTTTTTTGAGTTTTTTTCCTTATGTATACCACCAATGCAATATTTTGGAGTTGATAAACTTTTAATGTTCAACGGGCGCACCGGATGTCTCCATTCCTCACGTGCACGTGAAAGTCGAGGTTTGCGTTAAATTAGCTGACCTGATATTTATCTAGGGATTAACAAGTCGATTTTGCAAAGTAGGACGATTTTCCAATAACCACATGTATGTACGTGTTTACATCTTTTACATAACCATTACAATTTGGCATGTACTTAACGAAAGTTTCTATTTTTGGTTCAGTATACTACGAACAAGAAATGTCTTTAAAAAATACAATCGGCATTGAAATTAATATTGAGATGTCATTTTTTGCCCTAAATATAATACAAGAGGACCAAGGTGATCGGTTACGTTACTTCTCGGACCCGAAATGTTTCGGTCCTTACTAAGGAAACTTCTCGGACACTAGATTTTTCGGACACCATAAGAAAACCTATCGGCCCCTAAATTAGTTTGAGATAAATTCAATCATTATTAATATCTGTACCGTGAATAAACCGATCATATACCGCCCCATGTTTTCACCAGTGATATATGAATAACCTAAATACTATAAATTCACGTAAACATAATTGATACATGAATATGTCAGGGCAAATTTAACAAATTAACATTGTCAGAAAATAATAGCGGGAACGAATGAAAATTATTATATATATCAGACAAGTGTACATAGTTAATGTTAAATAATATACTATATATACCATTAGTATATGAAGTTAAAGTAAAGACCCTGTCACACAGTGGCGAATCTGAGAAACGAGTTATGGCGAGTTGTAACTCGCCACAACTCGCCTGATGTCGTGTAGATCTAGTACACATGTCGTTCTTTGTCGCAGTGATGTCTACTTATATCTTCTTATGTCGCAAGAACTCGCAAAGTAGCGGCGAGAATTTTTTTAATCTGTTACAATTTAGAATGTTACAAATCCCGCCTCTTCTCGATGACTTTTTACTATCGTACACGTGTCGAAGACATGTCGAAGGAATCTCGCGCACTCTCAAACACACTGACACACATTCCGCAGACATGTCTTCCCTTGTCGTAGCGTTTCGCCGTATAGTATCATTCTGCAACATAACACGAGTTTTCTGCGAGTTTAGGAGACTTGCCTACGACATCTGCTCTTCCGTTTCTGGTAAGATGTCGTCAGAAACTCGTGCTTATGTCCTCACAAGTCGTACACACTCGTACATTCTCGAAGACAAGTCTTCGATTGTCGAAAAGATATCGTACGCATATCTCGCATGAACTCGTGATAAAATGTGATTTTCGTACTTATGTCGTGTCAAGGTTGAAGAGAACTCAAACAAATGTCGTCTTGAAACAATTCCGCGACCAACTCGTCCACTTTAAGGCGAGTTATAACTCTGCAGGACTCGAAGCTTAAATTTGCCACAGGTGACAGGGCCTTAACATGAATAACATTTCGACGTATTTGCGAGACTTCTTTCACCACATTTTATTTAAATAAAGATGTTAAACATTTTTATAGGCGGAATAACATCTACTGGAAAAGTTGATAGAAAGGTGCAATTATAAATCATTCCGAATAAAACGCAACCACAATTCAAATATAAATTAACATGCACAGTAAGTTTATAAATATAAATTCCCCATCTATTGAAATTCTCGGGTTGAGGATTCTCCGGACGCCAATTGATGCGTGTGTATTAACACATATTTACCGCGCGCTATTTGCAGAATGATTCACTTTCCTGCTGGAGTGTGTTGTTGTCTCTAAAATTAATACACCTGGAGAAAAGTCTGTAACAACGTACAGTAATATTTGTACACAATGATAATATAATAAGAAATGTAAGCTCCATCAAGTTTGCTAAATTTTTTTGCTTATTAGAAAAATACCAGGAATTTACCACTTATATTTTGTGCTTGTCGCAAGAAACCTTAAAACTATTGACAGGAGACGTGACGCGAGCTCAACAGGCAACATTGTACGTTGTGACCGACTGTCGTGTCAGTGAATTGTAGTTTTGTAATTGCTGTTTATAGAGCGCGCCGATTATGTAGGCTAAACAAAATAGTTATTTCATTAATATGAATGAATATAACATTCTGATCATGACATACAATGATTACACTTGTTCATAAATATGTTCAGTTCTAAAGTGTATGTCGAAAATATGTTTATAACTTAATTCAAACAGCTGATGTAAACAATGACGTAATTTTTAATCCCCATAAGCATGCAACAGTTGTTGGTATACATTAAACCATTGTTCGAAGTTTGCATTCCCTAAAATTAGAAAATTTGCTCAATTCTATTGGCATTCAATTTTCCCGTTGCATAATTATCGCAATAGGTCAAAAGTGATCGTAGATAGAAAGAAAAAGAAAGAAAACATGGAAATCGTCATTGATAATCTATTATCAGTTTCCTTGCAAATACTGTGTTTATAGTTGTATCACCAACCTAAGGTTGGTTACAAAATTTCAATATACCGAGATTCACACTCAGGTGAGCGAACAAGGTAATTGTGGTCAGTCACCGTCCGTGCCGTGACTATTGCACAAGTAATTTTAATTCTTGTACACTATATCTGTAAATATTAATTGAATCTATTAAATTTAGTTTAATACTTAAAATTTAATTTAAAGAAATAGGTTTTAGCTACAGCAAGTGTTGTATTTCAATTTTTTTTCTTATGATTTTAATAAGAATTACGTCCCTTACTATGAGGGGAAATAACTCTCTAAATTCAAATGGTGGTTAAAACCGGGTGGATTTTTATTAGTTAGTTTGATAATGATAACAAACCCTGTTATGATACTGGTTGGCGAGCAGTATCCGTTATTTTTTAGTAATTGTTCTCAATTTCCAATCGCGTAAGTAATACAGTACTTAATAAAAAAAAAGCTGGTTACAGTACAAAGTTTGGCTCCTTCTGTTTACGAGGATGTAAATATCTTGTCATGACGTCATACGTTTTTTCCCATACAATGGGCGCCAAAGGGGTAATCAATAAGCACTAATTAAAGCAATAAAACTAGTAGTATCCGTGATTTTACCTTTCAATTGAAAATGCGGTTTTTGTGCTAAACACCTCAAGATTTTAATTGCCCTGTATTATTCTACATTCCATTACCTTCATCATTATGATGTAATATTATTAAATTATATGCCAGATTAGAGGTGATAATGCGACTGCTAACATATTTGTATGCTGAAAAATGGTCTTTTGGTTACCATTTTAGCGCCCCTTAACATTTTGCTGATGGTAAACAGTAGTCCCGGAGATAACCATGTTATTATTGAAGAAGTCGCCTCCCCTGTATTGAAATTTTGTCAAAATCGTCCAAACTAGCCGTATTTTGAGTAAACATTTTAAAATTGCAGTTCTTTGTTACTATTTTTAGCTAACATTTTGTAATAGCTTTTTTTATTTGTTAGAAAACCGATTTCACGAAAAATGCGTGTTGAATATATATGGACGGTGGTGTTTGAAGACTAAAATTGCTGCTTTGTGTGAATAACCTAGCAATCACTCTTCGGTAACCGAAAATAGAGAAGTAATAGATAAAAATAGGGGTCCAAATATATATTTATGCGCATGCGCAATGATGTGCGAGTAAATGCCCGCGAAGAGTTAAGTTGTTTTGGGATTTTTTGTAACACAAATGTAATTATCTTGAAAAATATGAAGTTTTAGAGACTTGAAATTATTCTGCGATTGTTACAGTTGCTAGGTGATGTTTGTGAACTCTACATTTAATGCAGGAGAGCTTTTACACCTTTTAATATACAAATCACGGATACTGCTAGTTCGCGGATACTACTCGCCAACCAGTAGAGGTTTCATAAAAAAATAATAACAATAAAACAGTAGAAAAAAGTAATTTGTATCATATTGAAAAATAGAACACATTTAATCAATATTTATTTTTTCAGTTACAACGATTGTGAAGAAGATCATACACTTTGGTCAGATTGTGTAGAAGATCATACACTTTAGTCAGATTGTGTAGAAGATCATACACTTTACTCATTGTGAAGAAGATCATACACTTCAGTATGATCGTGTAGAAGATCATACACTTTAGTCAGATTGTGCAGAAGATCATACACTGTAGTCAGATTGTGAAGAAGATCATACATTTTAGTCAGATTGTGTAGAAGATCATACACTTCAGCCAGATCGTGTAGAAGATTATACACTTTAGTCAGATTGTGTAGAAGATCATACACTTTAGTCAGATTGTGAATAAGATCATACACTTTAGTCAGATTGTGTAGAAGATCATACACTTCAGTCAGATCGTGTAGAAGATCCTACACTGTAGTCAGATTGTGTAGAAGATCATACACTTTAGTCAGATTGTGAAGAAGATCATACACTTTAGTCAGATTGTGTAGAAGATCATACACTTTAGTCAGATTGTGTAGAAGATCATACACTTCAGTCAGATTGTGTAGAAGATAATACACTTTAGTCAGATTGTGAAGAAGATCATACACTTTAGTCAGATTGTGTAGAAGATCATACACTTCAGTCATATTGTGTAGAAGATCAAACACTTTAGTCAGATTGGGTAGAAGATGATACACTTTAGTCAGATTGCATATATCAAGTATCACAAACACATACCAAGTGAACTAGGTGCTCTTTTCGTGTCAAATAGAAAAACCGTTAATCATGTGACATTCAAATGCATATTTGACTCCATCTCACTTTCCTATTCCCCCTTCTATCTTCCCTCTTTTTCAGCACCCTTGCTTCTTCTGGCTTCCCCCCTCCCTGCCTGTTTCTTGTCTGTTGGCATAGAGAGAGAATTGACTCTCATCAATACATTCGAACTTTTTGACCAAATCTAGAACCGCAGAACACCGTCTGTTAGTCACAGTGGTGTCGTTGTTACAAGGTTGTGTTTTCTTAACATAATACATTGTATCAAAGGCGCCAGCAACAACACTTCCTCCCGAATAGTCCTTTGGGAAGAGATTGCAGATTCTCTCTTTTGGACGTAGGGTGAATGACGTACATCCGGCCACCTGCAGGCACCTCCTGGCGCCAAACCACCTGGAGTCCGGTATGTACTCGCTGGAGTCTGTCTGAGTCAGGGGGAAGGGTAAAGTGGTTGAGTCTCGACAAACAAGGTGCGGAGACTGACGGCTTGAAAGTGGGACCTGCAACGGTAATTATGAGGCGCGTCGTGGGAAAACCGGAGTTGATGCATGTGCGTAAAGTGTCGTCCCGGATTAGCCTGTGCAGTCCGCACAGGCTAATCCGGGACGGCACTTTCCGCCTTCAGTGGATTTTATGTTTAGAAGAGACTTCCTTGAAACAGAAATACCATACACGCGAAAGTGCCGTCCCGGATTAGCCTGTGCCCGGATTATTATATTTCAATCGCATCGCCTTTTATAGACGCTTCCACAATTGTCAATCATATTCAAAATTAATCTGCAATGTTATCCAATCGTCGCACTTGGATATCACGTGTTTAGCGGTTAAACTATTTCATACAAAAGAGCACGTGCATAATGTTTGTGATATTCAAATTAGCACATGGTTATGTTTGTGATTTTCGATGAATGGGGATTAATCCTTAACAATAGGTGGGGAGGAGTTTAAACTATTCGTGGCAAATCCCGATTGGTCCATTTACACACATGCGTTTGGTTGTTTAAAAAATAAAATAATCATCATCCTTATACAGGTATTATAATTATTATACTAATTGCTATTACTTATTATATACACACACACAGGTGTATGGTAGCACACTGTACATTTTTCTGTCGTAACGGGAGTCAATTGTCTGTTTATTGTAACGGAAGTCAATTTTCTGTTTATTGTAACGGAAGTCAATTTTCTGTTTATAATTTAATAATTAAATTTAAACAGCCTTCTGCCTAAAATGGCCTCATGGAAATGGATTTGCGTGCTTTTCAGAAAATAAAAGATATATATTGGCGAAACTTGGCAGTCTAATAGGTGCCATGAAGCCGAGGCTGCTCGCACGAGGTCGGCACCCGGGTGACATCAGTGACATACAAAATACGATAACGTTATCAATTTTAATCGTATATACATTAATATAAGTTACCTCTGCTTCTGGCACACAAACAGTTTCATTAGATATCTGCAGTCGAAACCTGCTATGGGTGAGAATAGACCTTGTATGCCAATTATCGCTTCACATTTTCCATACTTGCTTTTCGTCGTCCAGATATATTGATAACGCTTCACAGGGCATATTGTTTCAGAGTTTCAAAGATTTCTGCATTGTTTCTATCCGCAATAACTGCTTTTAGGTTCGTTGCGCACTCCGCTACACATTCCGTGTATGTCCATGTTTCGCTCGATGATGGAATACCACATTGTTCCTCCGTGAACGCCAAACCATTGTTGAGAATCAGCTGGAAATTACAAGTTCATTATAGTCCAAAAGTGGGAGCAGCGGTATAGTGGTAGGACGCTGGTTTTGGGAAAGTGAGGTCCCTGGTTCGAATCCCGCCCAGACGACGGAATTTGTCTGAGCAAAAAAATTATCCCACAATTGCTCCTCTCCACCCAGGTGTATAAATGGGTACCTGTGAGGGAAGCCAATGTGCCGTGGCTGCATACTGAGCCGAGTGTTAACGGACGACTTATGACCCAGTAATCGGGGAGGTAACTGTGAAAGTCGGCTGAAGATGTGTATCGTAGCAGACTATAAACCGAACCTTTACCTTTACCTTTAAATGATTCAGTAATTTACAGACGAAGTCCATATAAGACATTTTAATTAACATACATTCAGTGAGCTTTCCATCAACATAACTTTTGCAAATATGCTATTTATTTATTTATTTATAATTAATGTATTTATTTATTCATTTATTTATTTATTTATTTATTTTCATTAAAAACCTAAACAATAAGTTATTTGGTTAACAATAAGTGCTCCAATCATTTATGTTTAGTTTTCTATGATATTTTTAGAAGCGGCAATAAAATGACAAACTTAAAAAAACAGCATTATATTAAAAAACATATTTTTCACAAAAATTACGACATTACTAATAACATGAATATAAAGTAAACTATATAAATGATGTACTCACACGGTGTATTCACTGCGTCTATATAAACCAGGGATGCGACTGCAATAAAGGTATATAGTTTCATTTATACCCATTTTAAATTTGACAGCTGCCTGGAAGTAATTATTGTACGACGTATTTCCCTAGAAAAAAAATAAGCCAATCAAAAGTTGTATGCTGTGCTATTTAAGAAATAATTTTCGATTTATAGCTTTTTTTTTATCGGGCAATTAACAACGGTTTGGAGTTCTGATGCGTAGGAATGTGTGTAGTAGCCACAAATCAGAACGACAAAGAGCTGTTTATTGGCCGATAAACAACGATAATGCAAACATGATTTCGATTCTAACATGATTTGACATATGGTTTTGCTGTTGTAATTGAATCTACTTTTACTATGGTCCGCTCAGAATTGGAACTTCTTTTTGCGTTGTTTAAGGGTAATTTAACAATGATAATTTTGTTCTTTGTTTATAGAAACATGAGCGAGTATCATGTTAGAATATCAAATTAAATATGAACGTATTATTCGCTAGCACAAACTTCGTATGTGGTTGAATATTCACACAAATTGGTATAGAAATATAGTACACCTAGTGATTTTCTAAATATACATTGTATTATATAACATATATAAATAATATTAAATTGTGCTTTTTACATTGATAACTATTTATACCTGATTTTTTAATAAACATAACTGAATAATTTTTGTATACTATATAGAGGATATTTGTTGGTTTCAGTAGAATATCGATTTTAATTCACGAGTGATCACATACATTATATTTTCACGAGAGGCGCAGCCACGAGTGCAAAAAATATTTTCAGTGATCACGAGTGAATCAAAAATCGATATTCTACCAAAAGCAACACATTTTCTTTTTATTTTATGATTTTTTACGTGATTTGTCACATTTTAAGTGATATCTAAATGCTTTTGATATATATGAAAATATTGCGGGAATTATAACGTCATTTCACAATTTCGAGTTCGGCATCATTGACCATCCGTTTAAATTTACTGAGTGTTATTTAATCGGGAACCAGTGTGAAAACAGTGAAAATTATAAGAGTGGAAATCTTCACTGTTTTAAACAGTGAATTACCAATTTTATTTCACTGATATTTCCCAATAAATCACTAAAAGGCATAAAATAAAGTACAATACCTAGCGGAGCGCAATGATAAAATCTTTTTAAAGCTACGTGTATTTATCAACTCTGTCATTGATGCTGTAGATTGACAACTAGGTATGTATTTGTATAAAAATAAAAATAAATAAAAATGTTCCAATTAAAGTAATTTAAACAGTACATCACACAGCATCAACTTCACAAATGATGAACATCATTCTAAAATGATACTAGCTGATTTTCTATGGACAAAGAACAAAATTATCCTTGTTAAACTACCCAATAAAACAAGACAAACAGAAAAATCTAGTTCTTATTACAATTGCAAAATAATTGTCAGATTATGTCAGAAAAGAAATAATGTTCGCATTATCGTTGTTTATCGGTCAATAAGCAACTCAGTGTCGTTCTGTTGCGTGGCTATTAAACCACTCCGGATAACGTCATCATGGTGTAATTTTTACGCATCATAACTAAAAAATCGTTGTTTATTGACTGATTAACAACGATAATGCGAAAATTATTTATTTTTCAAGTTACGAAAAAGTACACCTCCATATACATATATGTTCGGCGTATTCAATTAAGATATAATGTTTTATTTAGAGTTGTTTATCTCCTAGTATGTAACGACTCGGGGTTCTGATGATAATGCGATATATTTTTCGATTCCTACTCGACTTGGCAAAAAAAATTCTGCAATCCGAACAATGCGAACTATATTTAACATTTTCCGAACTATTGTTTATTTAAGAAATAATTTTCGATTTATCGTTGTTTATCGGCCAGTAAACAACTCTTTGTCGTTCTGATGCGTGGCTATTCAACGACTTGGACTAATCGCCCTCGTGGTAAATTCCAACGCATCAGAAATTTCTTAATTTAACTGTAAATTGTGTTCCTTTTTCTATAGAAAACTGCAGTTTTTATTCCACCTGACACTGCTGCAAGAATCCAAATCTTTGGAAGCATTCTGCTTTTCTTTATGACTGCTTTCTAGCTGCTTCAAATGTCAAATGACACGCAATAATGAAAACGGAGTAATATATAGGCCGTATCCCTCAATAATGTCCAATCTACGGCAAACGTGATTTGAATCTACCAAACACAAGCAGCTGTTTTAATTAATTTAATTAAATTGTTTCTTTCGCGTTTGCTGCCGGGAAACTTTAATTTTAAACGGCGATTCTGTCTAGATGTAAACAAGAATTGTCATGAAAATGTATAATTGTATTTGTTCTGACTCGAACGTGGGCGTGAAGTGAACTTTTGAGTATATCTATGAAGTGTGATTAGTTTCTGTTGACAATTCAGGGGAATGGTAAAACGTTACACAGAGATTTGACTGGTTCCGGGCATAACTTCCTTGCCGACAGCAAGTTGCGCCTGGAGTTAAATAAAATAGTGCCAAGGAGTACTTAACAACGTGAACACTGAAAAATGTCAACACAGTGAAAACCCTAAAATTCTTGCGTTGTAATGTTTACCTTTTAGTTTATATTTGTTTTGTTGTTAAATTTTTATTTTACTTTAACACCCCAATATATTAAGTCTGGGACCAATTATGCAATATTCCGGGGGGGGGGGGGGGTTAAAAAAAAAAAGAATAAAACTAAAAGAAAACCAAAAATATTTATCCTTCCAAATCTTTACGATTTTAATCGGGGGGGGGGGGGGGGGGTAAAAATAATAAGAATAAGAATTAAACTATTCTGGTACTGTAATTTATTTTAAGGTACATTAGCCGTGAACTTTGAATACGGCGAAAAATCCACAACACTAACACAACATTAAATGCATTAGCCGAATACCCGGTATATGTACTGAGCATGTTGGTTCTACGATTTAATGTTTTGTTACATCTTTGTATATATTGAACTTGTACTTACAATCGATATAGTTCTAACACTATTGATTACAATAATTATGCGATTTTCTAATTATTTACAAAGGAAATTAATTAATAAGTGCAAACGGTTTTTGGGACAAAATATCTTAGTGAAGGTGTGTAAGCGGCTGTATTGGAATGTATTATGTCCCTTGAAATCTTGGTTTGCAGCCAAACTTTGCACATAGCCTATCCGTTTCCATATTTACATCTGGTCCGTATCGACACAACTTTAATGGACCATTGTTTTTATATA
Organism: Congeria kusceri; assembly: GCA_027627225.1. NCBI lineage: Eukaryota > Metazoa > Mollusca > Bivalvia > Myida > Dreissenidae > Congeria > Congeria kusceri. The sequence goes on along the minus strand of CM051026.1, from coordinate 73,687,315 downwards.
ACATTTAATATATCAGTAGTAAACAAATTATATAAATTATTAGAATATTTACATTGCATTGTTATCTATCATACACCCCACAACTGGGTCCTATTTGGAAACAATTTTGACCGACACTGATAGTGTCATGAGAAAGGCCGTATGGTCCATACTTTTCACAATCATTTTTTAAACATTTTTCACACGTTTGAAAAATGGATTTTCACTTTACAAAGTGTTCATCAAAAACTATAGTTGTATGGATTTTGTTGAGTGTATTAATTCGAAATCCACGTTTACGTAAAAACATAACTAGGTGTTAATCTTGTGTGCATAATGTATAAAAGAATACATACAATATATGTGGCGCGTCGTGACAAAAACCGGTCTTAATGCATGTGCGTAAAGTGTCGTCCCGGATTAGCCTGTGCAGTCCGCACAGGCTAATCCGGGACGGCACTTTCCGTCTACAGTTATTTATGTTTAGAAGAGACTTCCATGAAACAGAAAATACCACACAAGCGGAAAGTGCCGCCCCGGATTAGCCTGTGGCAGACTGCACAGGCTAATCCGAGACGATACTTTACGCACATGCATTAAGTCCGGTTTTCCACGACATATAGTTGGTTTTGTGAGAACAAATGGACCGAAATAGGGCCTCATTCACAAAGCAAAACAGTACCACTTTTTCACAAATTTTAATCCAAAATGTACAATTGCTAGCAAGTTTACTTTTGACTTTTTGTACGCATGATTATTATTCCACGCTAAGGTTTTCTACTAGATTGATTAAGATGTTTATATCAAAAGGCTTATAATATGTTCAATATGTTCAAATTCATTTAAAATTGTGTTATTTAACCTTGATAGAATAATTTCATTCATAACAGGTTGAAATGTTGTTTTCGCAAAATATGGTATTACGGCACTATCAGAATTCAAACGGCACCGGCCCCATTAACAAATCAATGGACGAAAAAAACACTGACTGACATTTCGGACATTCGAAACACACATGTATTAATACGAGTTTACGCATATATAGAATAAGATATAGGTCTAATTGTTATAAAATAAATCTGTCTCATCGTGTTAGAATCGGAATAATTGTCAAAATATCGTTGTTTATCCTGTTGTTTATCTGGAGATAAACCACGATTTGTCGTTTTAATGCGCGCATGCCTATATGAATGCCTACCGCGGCTTTCAAACTCTAAATCGTTGTTCATTGTCTAATAAACAATCGTGTGGATGAACTTCGATAATGAGAAAATTATTTCTTAATTCGTGCATGACACGCACAGTTTTCTATAGACCAAAACACAATTTCAATTGCCTGTAAAAAATAGAAGAAATAGTTCCTAAATTGCAATATACGCATATAGTTCGCATTGCATAGTTTGTTGTCAGGCTTATGACCTCATGGTTTATTTTCATGTTTAATTTACTATGTTGCTAAGATATATAATCATCGGTGTACAGAGTTAAAGTCAGTGTGGTTGGGTATCTGGACACTAATTGACACTATCAGTGTCGACCAAAAATGTTTCCAAAAAAATTCCTCACGTCGAATTTTCCGCCATATTTGATTACATCTCGCCGGTCTCTGTAAACCGGCGCAAGCGGCATACCCCGGAGGCGCCAACGAAAGCAATAAAGTGGTTGCGCCGGTTCCGGAAGTTGAAAGCGGCGTATAACGGCGAACGCCGCTTTGCAAATCAAGTCCCACCTATGTGTGTATGTCGTAACGTTGCAGCTATTTGCACTGGTCATATAACAACGGTTATGACAGGTTGTTGTTCTGTAACTGCAGTGCTTCTTCTCATCAGATACGGCGGGTTAAAGCAAAATATCTTGGGACGTAAATAGAAAAATAGTGTATATCAAAAACACAGTAAAACATTAACAGCCATTGCTATTTCGCCTGACCCTTACATATGTAGGTATATTTCGCACATACACATATTCGTAACTGTGGTCCTGTGCCAGTGAAATCCTGTCAAGGTCTTTTGCATGCTTCGGTAGTCCCTGAACAAAAAACCACAGCTTCCCAAGTATACCAACAGCTTTTAACATATATTGTGTCCATTTGTAGTGACATTACTGTGATGAAAGACAGCATTTGTAAGTAAATAAAGAAAAAGTAAACATTTTCTTTTGTTTTTCAGACCCACGCATCAAACAAACAATATGTGATTATTTGGTGTCTTCAGCAAGCCAAAGCACAAGCGCAAGTTCTCCAAATAGTCCACTTGTATTCAGTGAACCTGGAAGCAGTGGGCCGTTATCCAATGAGCCTCCTGTGGAAAATGTTGCCCAACTTCCTGTTGCACAATCCTTTTTGTCTCCTGAGCAGTGCCGCCTTAAGTTAAATATCTTAAAGAAAAGTTTGAATTGAACAAGAAGAAAAATGATACATCAGGGGAATCACCTGCATCAACCGACAATGAAATAGAAATAGAAATAGATCGTGAGCATTCAACAGTTCTACTCATACTTTTGTTCTTTACAGAGTCTGTAACTGACCTAAAGAAACCAAGACGTGCAGTCAATGTAATGAAAGACTTAATGGTGGAAATCAGCAAAAATAGAGAGGATGCTGCCGAGAGGAGACATAAAGAAAAGCTAGAGATGGTTAACTCCCTCACTGGTGTGCTGAAAGAAGTAGATTTTGATAATTGAGACATATTTGTGCTATGTTTTCATTTACATATTATGTGTTTATGTTTTGATAGAAAACCAATCACGTGTACAAACTTTTTCAAATATCCAGTTTTAGCTTTACTGGCCACAAAGTGCATGTAAGGTTTATATCATTGCGCATTGTCATCTGTGTGTCTGTCCGTTTATCTAAAAAAAAAAGTCTCATTAACACGGACGAGGTCACAATTTTCTGTCCATATCAAAAACGTTTTACAAGTTTTTGGTTCCTTTCAAAAATGGGATATTTTAGACAAAAAGCTAGGTCACTAGCTCATATAAAGATAAACCTTGTTACTGCCACAGAGGCCACATTTTTCCATCAGATTTTCACAAAACAAGAGTGTTATATACATTTCCAGCCAGTAGTGCGCACACCCTTTTTGTATAATTGACAATTGACTGTTTTATGTTTCTTATGTTGACAGTTTGTTTCACCCTTTTAAGTGCAGTGTTTATGTCTATAACTATAGAATGTTTACCTTACTTCTCAGATCTTTGCTTAAATGAAATGGGACATGTTTGATTGAAAAAACTCAAGTCTTCAGGATAAAGGAAAAACATTCTGAACACTGTACGAGAAATATCGTTATCCGGTTTTTGTTGAATATGTTCAGAATGTTTGTTACAGTGAGTTTTGACATCTGTTTAAAGTGGGTCAGTTTGGCTAATAGAAACTAAGTCGGTATTTATTATACACCTACATGAACACTATAGGGGCAGTTAAAGCACACATGACCAAACTTGTTCAGAATGTTTACCAGGGTAGAGGTGTTTTTTAGGAATTATACAGAACTGCAGTTAGAATCAAGAACATTATCACGGTAGTGTGCATGATATATTTAAACACATAGCAGTACTATGTGAAGATCTTGCTTCTTACTGAGGCAACCTTCCTGGGAGCTTGATCCATCAGTATGACGATTCTCTTGTTAATGTATGTTTAATCATCACGTTTAATTTACACATGCTTTGCAAGTATTTGAGTTTAACGTAAATTATTTGTATGCCCCCAGCATCTTAATGCGAGAGGAATATAGTGATCCTTCCGTCCTTCCGTGCGTCCGTCCGTGACAAGATTAAGTAGATTTTACCGTTTCGTCTGGCACCAACACCGCTTACAAAAAAAATTGGATACTTACACAGTTGTTGTTTATGACCATTCCCAATCCACCCATATCACCCAACCTCACTTTGACATTGACCGTGACCTAATTTGGACAAAGAAATGGGCTACCTAGCACCAACTGGGGGCATGTGTGTTTATCAAACACAGAATCTTGTTGAATTGAGTTTTACTATGCTGTTGGCACAGTGTAAACAAATACTTTGATCTTAGCATTATTGTTTGTTTAGTATTTTTAGCTCTGCTTTTTCAAAGAAAAAGTCGAGTTACTGTCATCACCTTGGTGTTGTCTGTGTCATAGTACACCAAACAACTTTAATATTACCCATATTTATTTTTATTTGTTGACAGATTGCCTTCACTTACACATAATGTTCCTTAGGTGAAGACCTTTCTAGTGACATGTAACATAGTGATCTTGATCTTTTGATGTCCTTGACAGTAATCATTGTTTTACTATATTGGCTAAACTTTTCTTGTTTATTAGCCAACAGACAGCCGAGCATTGGCACCCGCAAGGCGGTGCTCTTGTTTTTATTTCCTCATGTATACATTTGTTCTAGTCATTATCAGTTGTTTTGGAGGCCTACAATTATGTCATTGTCAGTCAGAAATCGTGACTCTGTTGAAGTTTTGTAAATGTTTGTTGTTACTTTTGATAAACATGAAAGCAAAAATATTGCAGTTGTTGTTACTGAAAAGAAGCTACTATGTGCAAAGCCAGTCTGAAAGTATGTTTTCAAAATCATGCACCTTAGTCTTATGAATGCACTATTTATTAAGCTGTATGGCATAAATTGGTCTAAAATATAGACTCACTGTCACAGCACCACTTCTTATTTACAATCTGTTTGTTATTTGAAGTCTCTTGATCTGACCTTATGCATCATTCGAAGTAATTGCAGATTGTGATCTACATGATCAGCAGGTGCTAAAACGTCATCATATGAAATGTTTTCTAAACCATCTAAACCATCTCGTTCGGAAATGCAAATATTGTGTAGTACACAAGCCACCACAATGATTTGGCAGATTTTTTGAACTGATTTAACATTGATATATTTAAGCCTCCGGCGCCATCCCTTTCACATTCCAAATGTCCTTTCAATGACCTGACGTTTAGATGACAGACAAATATTAAAACGCTTTTGTTGAGCTGTTAAATGTTCGTTATCTCTGTATGGAGTGATCAACCATTCTTATAGAGGGAAGGCTCCATCTCCTAGTAAATGGTAACGACCGTTTTCACACTTCTGAAATCCAGTGTCCCAAAGGCTAGAGTCACGAAGCACCTTCGTATCATGAACGCGTCCTGGCCAACCTACATTAATATCTGTGAAAAGAAGATTTTCAACACAGACAGCTTGAAGTACAATAGAATGGAAGTGTTTTCTGTTAAATAGGACTTTGCATTCTGAAATTGTGCTTCTATTTGTATAAGGCTCCCGTCTATAGCACCTAAGATGTTTGGAAATCTGTGAGCACCCATTTCGTCGAAACTGCGAGATACATTTCGTCGTTCACCATCGTTAGGCCATGTGATATCTGTAGCAAATAGATGATTAGTCATAGCATCTATCACTTGTCTTCTGGATCTCAAAAACCCAAATTATGTAACCTCAAAGCTATCACTTAGTTCTTTCAATGTTTCTTGCGAAATGAGATATCTTATAGTCATTAAAACCTTTTTTTCCAGAGAGATTGGCTGTCGACCTCCTGGAATAGCTCTTGCTGATAATTCTGGTGCATCTGCCAATCTCTGACAAAGTAACTCTATCGTCCCGTGACTAACTTTGAAGAACTGTTTGAATGAATCTGGTGGATAATTTGGAATTGTATGTTCAAAGAACTGGAGTGATTTTACACGGTCATCTCTGGATCTGAAAACACATAAAAAAGATAAACATCAAGCAGTATAAACTGGGCAGATGCAAATGGACTTTATAATGTTGTTAAAATATGTGAGGCATTGACTTGCTAGAGCATCCGAAATTACTGCCTATCCGGTATCACGTCCATAATTTTAATGTCTTTAGTCTTGATCTATAATTATTGTTAATGGCTTAAATGATATATCTACACACACTGTTTGTATTCCGATCATCTCAGCCAAAAAGTCATCCTCATCCTCGTCGTCGCTCATCATAATATTACGAATTATTTCTGTAAGTACAGCTGTCACGGTAATAGTCGCCATATTTGTTTAGCCGGATTACTCGATTCATACATCCTATAGGCATACGCCGGTCATGTGACCGGCTTACCCCGATACGCAAGCGGCGCATGTAAATCAAGCTTTCCCATATAGTCCGTTTTTTCTCAACTGTCAAAGCATGAATAATTTCACGGTGGTTGAATGTGTTATTTTAAGAATTGAACACTCTTTGTAGTTATCCGTCGTAGTTACGGGTATCAATTAGCCTTTTATGATATGTAAAATACACGATAAATAACATAAGCAATACCCGCTGAACGTCCGCTGTAGTGGCCGAGTGGTTGAAGAGATGTTTGAAATGAGGAGTCGCCAAAGACTGGAGCATGTCGTGGACCACTGAAACCCTTGGGCGACTTCGACAGGGTTTTAATTAGGAATACCGTACATCAGTTTTATGCTGTGCGACGCCAGCTCCCCACTGTAGACAACCTACATGCGGTCTTGAAACAGGATATTGGCTCACCCGGGAGCCGCTCACTTCTGAGACGGGTACTCCACGATCTTGGTTTCCGGTGGCGAAGGACCCAGGACAACAGAAAGGTACTTATCGAGAAGCCGGCAGTCGTTGCCCAACGCCTTTCTTTCTACAGGAGGAAGAAGGAACTTCAAGAACAGGGGTACGAACTAGTGTATGTTGATGAGACCTGGCTGGACACCGCCTGCTGCGCGCAGCGATGTGGGCAGGGACCTACAACGGATGGAATAATTCCTTCTTGCAACCGGGCCAGCGACTTATTGTTGTTGATGCCGGTTTCAAAGATGGTTTTATTCCAGGCGCCAGACAAAGCATCTCAGTCGACTGGGGACTACCATAATGAGATAAATGGGGTAAACTGTACCAAATGGATGGAGTAACAGCTTTTGCCCAACCTGGAATCTCCGTCTGCTGTCGTGATTGATAATGCGAGTTACCATTCGATGCAGACGGACAAATGTCCGACGTCTAATACAAGAAAAGCAGACATTAAGGTGAAATGATTACTAAGTGAATTAAGTTTTGATTGTCTAATGTTTAATGCACAATAATATACGTTTTTAACTCAATGATATTTTGTTCTTTCAGGAATGGCTAAAACGACGGAACATCCCCTACAACGATACCATGCTGCGTCCATAACTATCAGATATAGCGCGACGCAACAAACCGCCGCCCTTATACGCCACAGACGAGCTGGTTCGGAAGAATGGCCACGAAGTGCTCCGGCTCCCACCATATCACCCGGACTTCAACGCCATCGAGCTCATTTAGAGTCAGTTGAAGTCTCTGAACTATCAGATATAGCGCGACGCAACAAACCGCCGCCCTTATACGCCACAGACGAGCTGGTTCGGAAGAATGGCCACGAAGTGCTCCGGCTCCCACCATATCACCCGGACTTCAACGCCATCGAGCTCATTTAGAGTCAGTTGAAGTCTCTGGTTCGCCAGAGAAATACAACATTCAGGTATTTCGAAAGCGCAAAAGTGTCAGCATACATGCAAAATATTATCTCATTCCATATTAATGGTTTGCATAGTATCTTTATAATATTGTGCATGAAATTTCCAGGTTGGCAGACATGCAAGAGCTCGCAGCTACAACCTTCGAAGCGATTGGTGGGGAACAATGGAGAAAGGCATGTGAGCATGTGGACAAGGTGGTCAGTGAGGCCAAGACCAGGGATCACTTCCTGGATGACCAGCTAGAGAGTTTCATCATCAACCTCGCAGACGACAGCACCACAGAGACGGACACGGCAGACGAAGGCGAAGAAGCGTTTAACTAATTGTGTTGTCAATTTGTTTTGTTATTATTTATTTATTTTACTGAACAAGAAAAAAGAAATTTATTAAAAAAGAACAAAAATAGAGAAAAATAAAAGACATAACACATGTCTAATAAAGTAATCAATTAAAATCTAATGTTAAAAAAACAACAACAATTTATCAATTAAGCTACATGACTTGCTGTATAGTCCGTTTTTTATGAACTGTTGTATAGTTTGTGTTTTCAGATCCAGAGATGACCGTGTAAAATCACTCCAGTACTTTGAACATACATGAAAGTATAACTCTGGGATTCGAACTCGGTTCGCTCGGTTAACAACCGATGTACTTCGTCTTTAAACCACTCGGCCATTCCGATTGACGGTCAGAGCAGAATTGCTAATGTTATTTATTCTGTATTATGCATATCAGAAAAGGGTAATCAATACCCGCAAATACAACGGAAAACTGCGATGAAAGTCAAATTCTAAAAATAACACATTCAACCACCGTGAAATTATGCATGTTTTGACAGTTCGGAAAAAACGGACTATTATAAGTTTTTTGCTATCTTTTTAATGACGGGACTCGAACCAGCAAAATATAGGTTGGTAAGACGAACATTATACCACTACGCTCTTCGCCCACCGATATTTAGTAGGTACAAATTACCGCTGTATTGAAAAACACAGCTTTAAATTTCATAAATCAAAGGTGGTGTTTTCTACCCAATACCCGAAGCACGCTATCTGAAAATAAACGAATGCTGGCCGAGGATATAAATAACGCGTTTAACCACCGTGAAATTATTCATGTTTTGACAGTTGAGAAATAACGGACTATAACCAAGGTTTAATATAGGATAGTTTAAAATTATGTTGATAAAGTGTAGGAGAGTAATGTGGATAAATTTTGACTGAGTTATTATAACTTCGTATAAACTTCTTTCAAAGTCATGTTTAAAAACGCAACTTGCTCCTAGACCATTTACTTTTATTTCCGTTTATATTTCTACCACTTCAACAGTATGCGTTATTTAGTACAGCTGTATATACACAATGTTATCAATGTGAGCATGCACAGGAATTGACATACCATCTTCAATGAAAACCTTCATTCACATCAAAATAAATATAGTAATTTAAATTAATATAGTAATTTGATGTAAATTCACCTTCAAATATTGCAGTAAATATAAACGAAGTGAAACTTCAGCTGTATCAGCAGGATAAATGGAGAATACTAGATTAGTGTTGAATACAGATAAGTTTATTTAGCGAGGCTTAGAATACCTAAACCACGAGCCTTTGCGAGTGGTTTAGATTTTCGTGCCGAGCAAATAAACGTATCCGTATTCAACACTTACCTGGTATTCTATTTATCCCATCATTTTCTGTCTTTATTTTGAAAATAAACGATATTAAATCTCTAAATAACACGAAAAACATCTTATGACGTCACGAAAATAAACAACATGGCGTCATTAAAATGCGCGTGTTTGCTATATTTAACAAGGTGTTATAGAGCTAAGTTTATCCCACGGAGTGTTTTTTCGTCAATGCAGGCGTGATGATGGAATAAAATCTTATTAGGTCTTTTGCTTAAAGGGACTTGTTCTCAGATTGGCTAATTAACAGTTTTCAAATTTTGTTTAATAGACCCTAAAAAGAAAAATACATTTTATATAAACAAGCGAAATACCACTACTGACAAAGAAATATTTTGGAAATATAGTGTCGTTTATGGAAATTCATCGATTGAAATGGATAAAGTTATTAGGCGTTTGTAACGCTTTTCGTAGGTATTATGGAAAACACGTGTATCACTTGCATACCGTTAAAAATTTGCCGCAATGATCGGCAGTCAGAATAGTCGAGCGGTTAAAGCGATATTTTTTTTTTATCTCGGCGGACGTGGTTCGAGTCCTTGCAAAAGCAATTATTTTAATTTTTGTTTTTTTTCTTTATATAGTATTTGTTTTTGGTCAGTCCAACTTCTTTAGTTTTTGCAGTTAAAACATTAAATGACATTTTTTCAAAATTACGAAAATCTATGAACAAGTCCTTTTATGACAAATGACCAATCGCCAACAAGGGCGTAGCGCCCTATACGCACAATACGCAAGTGCGTAATACAAAGATATGGAGCATAAAGATATGTAAAAGTATTTGCTTAAGCTGTCATGCAGATTACTTTGTTTTTGACTCTCCATAGATGTTACATGATGAAAATAAATTTATGTACTAGAGAGAAAAGAATTACTTCTTATCTAATTCTAATAATGCACCATTTCCTTTCTTATTTTACATTTTTGCCCGTAGCAGATCCCCTTACCCCCACCAGCATTAGGGGCACAACTTAACCCTCAATGGATATTCTGGTGTGCGTATACAATTTATATCCCTGGCTATGCCACTGGCCAATACAACACTGCGCCCTACATAAACAAGAACACGTTACAAACACAAGCCCCATACCACAGTAAACACACCCCAAAAGTTCACCTTTCAAGTTAGCCTCCAATGGAATGCACCAAACTGTTGCAGACACGCATAGGATAATAGAAATAACCACAAAAGGCATGTCTGAGATACCTAAATGGCTTTTATGCCCGAAGAGAAGAGGAACTCTTTAGTAATAGGCACTACTTTTGAATGGACCACGGACGGATACACAATGATTTACTGGTATCTAACCAGAACACGTTACAAACACAAAATACACATATCAATAAACTGAAGTCACCGCCTTGAAATGGTCAAAGTTGCCTGAGCCTCACACTTAGCCCAGAATCATTCGCAACACGTGTTAATGTTAATGAACGCATCGCTTTTCCAATAATTTAAATTTAATTACAATAAAAATACTTTATTGCAATTAAGAAACAAACTGAGAAGAACAACAACAGTGGAAGGATCTAGGATCACAAAAGGTACAGGTTGCTGCTATATCAGAGCAGGGTGGAAATGCAGACCAGCCTGATAACATTTTCTATAAATTTACTAAATCCAGGGTATTTATTAATATAGTGTATGTAATTCAGTTTTTTTTTAACATAATTTATTCATTTGTCATTGAATATTTGTAAATATGTACAGCGTCGTGGGAAAACCGGGCTTAATGCATTTGCGTAAAGTGTCGTCCCGGATCAGCCTGTGCTTATCCAGGACTGCACTTTCCGTCTAAAGTGAATGTATGGTTAGAAGAGACTTTCTTGAAACAGAAAATACCATAAAAGCGGAAAGTGCCGTCACGGATTACACTGTGCGGACTGCACAGGCTGATCCGGGGCGACACTTTACGCAAATGCATTAAGACCGGTTTTCTCACGACGCGCCACATATATTACATTTTGAAAGATGTACAATAATCCTCTGTGGACCAGCCTTTGTGGCTAGCAGGGGAACCAAAAAGGAGCAGGGTGCAGCACGCTTTTTCGATGTAGTTCTTTCCCTATCAGGCGTATAAAAAAAACTATGTTTGTTTCAGGTTACCCGACCTACCCCAAAAAATGCCCCGACCCTAGAACATTTTATTGGGGTCGTCAGTTGTTTTTTGTATTATTTGTGTTTTTCAATAATTAAGCGTTTTTCTTTTGTTAAATAAGTGTTTAGTTTTGATAGCATCCACTTTAAAACAATGTTTAAGGATATTACAGATATGTTTTGAATATTAATTCAGTTTTAGAATATTCAAGTTGACCATCTAATAAGTAAAAATAAAAAATCCCTACTTACATAACCTATTGGTTTTGGTCATGTAACCTCAAACAAACATACTTTTTGAGGACGCATTATAATCTAGAATGAGTTCCTGCCGATATCTTGTTTTGTGCGGCACGACAAATCATTCATTGATGACGAGGTGATTCAATTGACAACATAACAAATAAAATATTTATTATGATACAGTAACGAATAGCAATAACCATAACTGTATAATTGTTATGCTTTAAAGATACTGAACTCCAGATGGGCATAACATTATGCGTTTCTTTGTGGTTATGCTTTAATTGTAAAGGCATGCGTAAAACCATCACTATTACTATAGTCAACGATCAAATACTGTCATAAACTGTATATTTCATAAAAAAATAGGAGATGAATAAGTTCGCTGTTTCCTTGAAAATACCGCGGCTTTCCCAAATACATGCACCTGATTCAAGTGTGCGCATGCGTGACTCGACAAACCTATACTGCCACGTGATTATCATAAAAATAAACCGCGCTATTTTAAAATTACTTCATGTGTTATAGCGTCTGCAAGCGCTATAGATTTTAGGACGATAAAACGGAGGAAACCTATACAGAATCATGGTTTTTCCAGTAAATAAAAACACACGTGTCTAATTTTTTCATGGGTTCTTTTCGATTATGTAAGAAAATCATGTACCTTTGACAATTTTATATCGTTTTTACGATTGGACAATCTGGAGTTCAGTCCCTTTAATGAAAACGTATTTGAAAAATTCATAAGATCACCGAGGCAGGCGATAATTCATACATATTCAGCTTTTTTGTTCCTTTGCAACGATTCGTTACCGCCAGTCGCGTACCATTCTTGCTGACACATAAGGTATCAGGGCACTTAATATCCACTGGGTAGGTACCGATGATATCACCTTCGGAGGTCATGTGTACAATACACTTAGAAACGGCACTACAGACCAACACTGTATCATCTGGACCGACACACGCCCCAAACGGTTCTTGCAAATGTTCATTAGTGACTGCTCTAGACGTGCCATTTTCAGTGTCATATAGATATACTGTATGGGCGATCCTGTCGACCAGTATCAACTTATTTTTAGAAGTGACATAAGCGCAGTAACTTTCACTAAGTTTGTATGTCTTCTTTGGAAAGACAACGTTCTCAAATTCATAAATCACGCCGTCGACTGTGACAATCTTAGCCAGTCTTGGATTTTGTATCGTACTGACCACCAAGCTTGTCGCAGTAATACAGTACACAGAGTTTATCTCTGTCAAAGTGTTAATTGTCTTAGTCAATTTCAAGACATTTTTAGGACTTACCGACAAGAGAACAATGCTCTTATCAGCAACTGTAACTGCGATTTCATTTTCAGACAGGCACGCCACATCACGAGGATTGGACTTGAACTTGTACGGTTTGCCCAGTCTCTGAAGCTGGTCATTCATAATGAAACATTTCATGTTCCAGTTGTCCACTGCTATGAGTCTTCCGTCCGGGATGAAGTCCAGACCAGTGAGGAAAGGTTCACACTGATCGTCCCCATTCTCTGGTAGATCTGTAGACTTTATGAGCTCCATTGTTAGAGGTCTGAATTGCACTTGTTGGAAAAACGAACACATATTATAAATCAATCATATGAATCTACTGGTTAGATATAATGTTATTTTCCTATACATGTATATAGTACATATTGTGTGGTATATTTTACATAAAACTTTTAAATTATAGAAGGTCAGAATATTGGAGACCCATAGCGAGTGGGCTGAATAGGGCTTGTGTTAAAGAAAAAGAAATGATATAATATGTTTTTATATGTCTAGTATATATGCTTGTTTCCATGTGGTATAAAAAGCATGGATTTTGTGAAATAGAAACAGGTCATTGCTAAATGGGTATTTTCATGTGATTGAAATTTATAAGGTTCTGATTGTCAATTTGCGTATTTAATAAAAAATATACAGACACGTTAGAGTAGATCAATGAATGTTTCTGGAAAAGAAATATCATAAAATTGTGATGTATGCCGTTTTTACTTTATTTTATTATAATATTCATACTGTTTACCTCTTGATTGATCCAAAGTTATGTTCATTATGCGATCTCCATCGTTCACAAGGTTTGTTAGTTCGCAGGAATGGTTCAAATGTATTATCATTGTCACCGGAGTTCTTCTTACCTCCTCCAAGTAAAGTTCTGCGTCGTTCAATGTCTTTTCAAAGGTTCTGGCAAGAATAAAACTCTGCTGAGGTGTTCCTTTGTCCAAAACACCAGAGTATATTGGCATCATTTTTGAAATATCTTTATTAAAGTTCGATAACACCCCACGCATTTGTTTCAACCGTTCGACCTTTTCATTCCTAATGCCTTCTGCCTCTTGAAGAAGCCGAGATTTTACATTTGCAAATAATGCCAAGACGCGGTCCCTCATTGCATCAATACCGTTTGCAAGGTCAACAACATTCTTGTTGAAGTCAAGCTCTGATATTTTTAAATCCTGGATGAAAGAACATGTTTCCGTGTTTGTTTTCTCCATGGCGTATTTCAATTCTCGTAATTCCGTGTTTTCCTGACCGCACAAAAAGTCAATCTCATGAAATTTCTCACATACTCGATGGCCGATAATACATCGGCTGCAACATAACAGTTTATGATCTTCACAATAAAACTCATATTCCTTCATGTGTTGGCCACATATATCAAAACCTTCCATGTCAAAGCCACCCTTTGCGGTAAACATGTTTGTGACCTTAACAAGGTGGTGAGTTTTGGTTGTATCATTTGAATGTATACCGCTGCATTGGTCGCATAGCACTTGGTCACATGGTTTGCATAGCACTGTAGCTTTGCTTGATATTGACTTCCTACTACACACTTCACACAATTTGTCGTTGACCGACAGACCTTCAACCTCATTGGAAACTTCATGACTTTCATCTGGTTCTCCGTCTGTTGCCATGGTTTCCATACGAAATAATCTTTAATTCAAATTTTCAATGCACCAATTAAAATGCTATTTTATTTTCTATATTTATACGTGTATAAAACGAGTGTGCAAACGTCAGACCTAATCTGAACACAATCCTCCCAAGGTAAACTATCCATACAAGTCACAGTCTTATAAACTGCTACAAAGCGAAATGTGACATTTGTCTCCACCAGTTCCGCATTGTGTTTTAAACAATGTGCAGCTCTCCACATTTGTACACGTAGTGATATCAAGTTACCAAACCTCTTGCAATAAGCACTTAACTTCCCCCTTCCCACAACGAAATAAATTATCGCTGTTCAAATTACTACAACAAATACTGTGTAAAGCATGTAAAACACAATTATTATATTTTGCTTCCCCGCAAGCAACATTTTTATTTCTATATAACATAATACGCATGTAGAAACATTTGGGGCGCGTCGTGGGAAAACCGGGCTTAATGCAATTGCGTAACGTGTTGACCCGGATTTGCCTGTGCAGTCCGCACAGTCTAATCCGGGAGGCATTTTCCGCTTTTATGGTATTTTCTGTTTTAAGGAAGGCTTTTCTAAACATAAATCCACTGTAGGCTGAAAGTGCCGTCCTGTATTAGCCTGTGCGGACTGCACAGGCTAATCCGGGATTACTCTTAACGCACATGCATTAAGCCCGGTTTTCCCACGCCTCCTTTAGTGTATTTTGTTTTCCCTCAAGCGAAATGTCATTTCTATATGGAATAAAGCAACTTTAACATGCTTAAAGGTTAAATCTGAAGAAAGTATATATTCATCACAAGTGGGCCATATCCGCAGCGAATTCATACACATCCGGGCTAAGTTACAGATAAACAGTGAGCATGGATACGTGACCTTGTTCTAGATTAATGGTTTCTCCCGAAAATAGGTAAATCAACTCACTGCGCTGGTACAGTGAATGTTTGTACTAGCATTATATTCCCTACTATTGAGGCCACAATACACTAAATAAATAAGTCATGTAGGGCTGTACTCGCTAAATAAATCAACAAGTTTAACTGGAAGACATGTTTTTAGGTTTAGACACTTGCTTTGATATTCTTTTTTGGAGATGTTGGTAGGGTAAGCATTGGTATGCACAAATAAATCACTGAGATGTTTTAAGATTGGATACTACAGCAGGACACCTGCGCTGAGGCGGGTTACATGCAACTAGAATGTAGCCGCTAAAATGATGGTGACAAAACAGTCAACTTTGTTTAGTGTCGAGTTCTTTCTTACATAATACATGACATACCCTTTGTATTGCTTAAATCAATTCAGCTTATAATGCTCTTTAAGAAAAGGTATGGTTATGAGGGTCCCTATGTGCAAAATGTTGCATGTATTTTTGGTTAAAGTTATCGCTTTTACATTAAATTACATAAAGATTGGAATTAGTATATTGTAACCTTGATTTGAATAAATGTCTCAGGCGGTAAAAGCGCGGCCCGTACTTTTTCAACCAATGGTTATGTGTTGAAGTCCTGCCGGTGAACCTTTTTTCTAATTTATAAAGGTAGTTTATAGTATATTTGATGATTTCGAGACGGTTACATGAAGTTAAGGGGATGCTGATGACACTGAGACCGTCACTGCAAGTGATTTCTTCGTTGTATTTATTGACTTGTAATCGATAAATGAACAAAAAAGGAACAGAAACAGCAACATAAATTAAACCTTTGAACACAGCATATATATAAAAACAAATATCACTTCATAAATTGCAATTAAAAATAAAATTTTACTAAAATGTTTTCAGACCAAATTCGAACCCGGTTCACCGTCACCAAAATCTTCAGCGCATACCACTCGAGCATTCTTTATTGCTTATAGTTGTCCACGAATGGCTCTCGACCTGAAACGATCTTCACGATCGGCTTCCCCGAATTAGTACGTTCTAGTACGTACAGATAAGTTCCAATACGCTCATCACGAATCAATGCGCTCCGTTACGATAGGACACGGTTGTGGTCGCGATGTCTTTAACGATCATAATCGATGGAGATCACGATTTTAGCTACGACTTGACCCGAATGATATAAAATACAGCCCGACTGACTATTTACCTAATTGTTTCTTGAGATCGAAACACATCTTAACAGCGTGGTGTTTTTTCCTGTCGACGTTCGAGCCCGATCACCAAAATTTGAATGCACGATAAAATACAAATAATCGCGCTTTGTTACGATGCAATACGATCTGAATTCATAAAAATGCACGCACCAGTATACATGGTGTACGCTATTTAGCAAATCTAATTACATTTCTATGATCCATACAACGTTAACATTTTAACATAACAAAAATTTAGCCTCAACAAGTGTTAAAACTATTTATATTACAACGTGAATACCCTTTAAAAAGTAATTTAACCGTTTAAAAGCTTGAGTTAATTATGATAGTTGTTTTCACTGTATAAAAGCGATAAATATGTTCTCTTTTTTATAGTAAATTTGAATATTTTATTTGGGAACAAGTTATTATTTCTCGTGTGATATTACATTGTGCCTCTAAGTGTACGGTCTCTTAAAATATTAATGGAAATAAGAATGAAAGTGATATCGCAAATTCGCAATACCCTTTGTTGAATCCAATAAATAGATAGAGGATTATATGTCAGTACGTGGTTCTTTGAACTTGTATCAGTCAAGTTGGTTGTGTACGTCGTTCGATGCTACTTGACATAACAAACGAGATTGATACAATTTATCAGAACACCATACTAGTGTTATATTCCAGTGTAATATTTAGTGTAATATTTAGTGTATTATTTAGTGTAATATTTAGTGTAATATTGAATATATAGATCCTCCTTTTCAGCACATTATTCGTTTAAGATTTTTGAACATAAATCTCTATTACACAATATAAATATACAAACATATTTGTGTATACAAATAAAATGATATTAGTCAGAATGCTACATCAAGTAAGGTGGGTTTTGTATAATAAATTGTCTCTAGAATATAATTGTTCAAAGTTCAATTTTTAATTTTGAGATGATCGTAAGTATATATGAGAAAATGTGGAACGAAATAATTGAAAAAAGCACATAAAGTAAAAATGGGGGAAAATGCTAAAAAGGAGGTGACAGGGGTTCTATCATTGATTGCGTGTCAAAAATGTAAAATGAGCCAGTATTGCAATACAATTGTTTAAACATTTTCTAATGACTTGTAATTAATCATTTTTATTTCTACAGGTTGTATTTTGAAGTAATTGGAATTATAGTATAATTTTAGGCTAGTCGATTTTATAATGACTGTCGTTTAACTCCTTTTATATCCGCTATCAATTCGCTAGATGTCTAGTAGAACAGAAGAACAACACGTTTATTTTCACCCAAGTATATACATATACAATAAGGGCAATATAACAAAGCTAACTATTTAATGAATTATTGACTTCCAATAATTCTTTCGTTCGATAAAGCGTTATAATGATCGATATATAAGGGGGGTATTTACAATAACAAGTGATAATACTAATACAAATACTAAAACTAATACTACTAATAATAATAATGAAAATAATAATAATAATATTGTTATCAACATAACATCATAGTAATTGTACAAAAATTCAAATTGTTAGTTTTTCCTCGGGGTTGAGATCATAGGGAATGACTGCTAGTGATTAGCGTCGGTATTTATAGTGGTTTCGGTGAACACAAGCGAATTTTCTCGGGATTTACGCTCGAGTGCACCAGAGCATGGGGCGATGTTGAACTTGATGTCGAATGCAAGATGGTGGATCTATTATGCGAGGTAATTACTCTAAAAAGTTACTCTAATTATAAAATTATACAATAGACGCACAAAAAAGCTAATACTATCAGTAATACATAGTAAACATGTTTACTGGCACATTTATTTATGGTACAAAAATGCATAAAAAAAAAAAAAATAAGTTGGTCATATTTTGCATTCTAGTATATGTACATTTAACAATAGCGATAAGGCAAAGGTACATTTTAGATGATATGTTGTTAACTTTTGTTATATAAACAACTGGTTAAGTAAAACAATTAAATGACATTTATGTCGAGGTGAGTGCTTGAGAATATGGGTTACACAGATGTTAAAGGGTCGCATAATCACATAATTTGATACAAACCGAGATTGATTTATGATAAAGGAAGACTGAGTGTAAGCAAAGGTTGTTAGGAATGTCATTGGTAGCTGGTGGCATTGGCCGTCTAAATACAGTAAAGCACAGGATCTAAATAAATAAATGCAAACATGAATTATTGACTATTAAATGAATAGCTGTTTACAGATTGCTATTGGTAAACTTAGATTATTGACTATTAAATAAATAGCTGTTTACAGACTGCTATTGGTAAATGGTGGCATTTACAGTATACAGCTGGAACATTTGCAGTTAGAAGCAGTATATTAATGAGAACTTTTTAACAAAAAAAGCTGTTGTAAAAAACAACTACGGCTTAAACTTGCTGAAAATAAAACAAATAAATTTGCTTGTATCTTTTAATAGTTGAAGCGAATCAGATGATAGGATTGTGTTAAGGGTAGCTTCCTGAAGGTTATGCCCTAAGAAACGTTCTCTTTCAGTTTTAAAGAAATCACATTGAAGCAGATAGTGATGTTCGGAGCCAACTTGACCAGAGTTACAGAGTCTACATGTTCTCTGATCAAAGGGTGTTCCGTCATATCGACCTGTCTCGACTGGGAACCAGTGATTAGCAGTTCTGAATTTAAAAAGGTAATTAGATTCATATTTTGTTAGTTTTGTAAGGTAGCCTTCAAATATTGGGGCTGTTTTAAAACTTGTATATGTTTGTCCTTTATGACTTTGTTGTAGTTGAATGTGCCATTGAATTTTAAATTGTGTTAGTAATTCGGTTTTGACTTGACGATGTATATTGTTTTGGGTTATTTGGAATTGGTTGTTCCATAAATGACTTAGGTTTACTGAGGTAAGAATTTCATTTATTTTGTTAGCCCATTTAAAGTCTGAGTTTGGCAAGTTCATCATATATTTGTAAATTTGTAGTGATAATTTCTGGTCTTTGCCTATTAGAAGTCTATTCCAGTATGAGATCATTCGGCATTTGATGTTTAATGCTATGGGGTGTCGGCCAAGTTCGCCATATAAAAAAGCTATTGGTGTTGATTTTCGAGCATTGGTGATTTTTCTGAGAAAGTTGTTATGGACTTTTTCCAGTATGTCTATGTTTTCGTAGCCAAATATTTCAGAACCATAGGTTAAAATTGGTAGTACAGTGTGATCAAATAGTTTTAGAGTGAGGTCAATTGGTAGATTTGCGTTGTTGGCACGTGTGTATAGAAGATGCATTGCTTTGGTTGCTTGCTCAGCTATATGTTTTCTCGCATTAAGGAAAGACCCATTGCTGGATAGAGTTATACCGAGGTAGTGGTAACGATCTGTGATTTCTACAGGATTGTTGCCTAATTTAAAATTAAAATTTTGTAGTTGTCTTGCACCGAATACTACAATTTTTGTTTTGTTTAGATTTATCTTTAGATGCCAGTTGACACAATAGTTATGAAAGATGTCTAGACTGTTTTGAAAATCTGATTTAGAGTCTGATAGGATCACCGAGTCGTCAGCATAGAGTAGGACAAGAAGTTTAAGCCACAGAGAAAGAGTTAGGGGATCTGTTAGTTCTATGCCAACCGAGCCATTATAATGCATATGTGTTTGAAGGTCATTTAGGTACAAAGAAAAGAGTAACGGTGATAAATTTTCTCCTTGCCGGACACCAATTTCTGAGATGAAGGCTTCTGATAGGTTGCCGTTAGAAGAGATGCGTGATTTGATGTTGTGGTACATATTTTGAATTAGTTGTAGGAATTTACCATTAATGTTGTGTTTAAGGAGTTTATTCCATAAGCCAATTCGCCAGACTTTATCAAATGCTTGAGAGAAATCGATGAAGGCACAGTATAGTTTCTGTTTTCTTTTTTTTATTATTTCGATTAGTGAGTGTAATGTAAAGATGTGGTCAGAGCATGAATACCCTTTTCTAAAACCAGCTTGATTTTCATCTAAACTATTATTTTCATTTAGAAATTTAGTTAATCTGTCATTTAGTAAGGATGTAAAGAGTTTACCTAAGCAGCTCAAAATAGTAATAGGTCTGTAGTTATTTGGGTTTTTTGGGTCACCTTTATTTTTGTATATGGGTATGATAATTCCATTTAGCCAGCTTTGTGGGATAAATCCAGTTTCCAAGACACAATTAAATAATTTACAATAGACTGGAATAAGGAGATGTTTAGTAGTCTTAATGAATTCATTTAAAATGTTATCAAATGGGCTTGGTGTTTTAGAGTTTTTGAGCTTTTGGATACATTTTTCAATTTCTTCGTTTAAAATTATGGCATTTAATGTGTTATTTGTGTTGTTCAGATCTTGGTGAATTATGTCATTGAAGCGATTATCAACTATTGTGTTGGTGTTAATTTCTTTGAAATGGTCATAAAATTCTTCTAGTGTTGGTGTTATGCTAACTTTAGTTTTTGGTTTTAGTTTGTTTAGAAAAGACCAGTACAGTTTAGGGTTTTTATCTGTCATAGAGCGTAGTTTATTAGACATGTTTTGTTTGCTAGCATTGATATGAAAGTTCATTGTGCGTTTGTAGTGTTTACTGCAATTTGTCATTCTAAGTTTGTTGTCTGGGGTTTTGTTTTTAATGTAGTAATTTTTGGCAGCATGGTAATTCTTGCGTGCTTTAGAGCATTGGGGGCCAAACCAATGTTTTTTATTTTCATGAGATGTGTTATAATAATATTTATTGTTTTCAGGATATGTGCTGGTGTATGCTTGATTGAAGACTGATTGAAGTTCATCGGTGATGTGCTCTACTGTCTGATGGGAATGAGGGTATGTGTTCATTTGTGTTAAAATTTGTTCTACTTTGTTTAGGTTAATATTGTTGACAAATTGATCTGTTAATTCAGGCTTCCATTTACGTTTCTGGTTAGTGTTTGTTGGATTTTTGGTGGTTACGTTTGAGCATACTTGATGTGGGGTATTTATGGTCCAAGCAAGGGCATTGTGTCCATCTGAAAAGAGTGAATCTGTTTCAATTATATGGAAATCAGAGATATGGTAAAAGCACTCGGATGAGGCAATAACATAGTCGATGGTTGATTTATTTCTAAAAGTTAATTTGTCAGTGGCATTCTCTGGAGGGAGTCTTCCATTGAGGATGAAAATGTTGGTATTTTTACATAGGTCGATAAGGCGAAATCCGTGTGTGTTTGTGCGATGGTCTTTAGAGTTGCGATTTAGTGGAATTGATAATTTTTCGAGTGTTTTGTATTTGTCAAGTTGGCTCTGCATGTCATCATCAATATTAAAAATATCATTTAAATGGGGATCTGATATTGCATAATCTCTCATACTGCCAACTCTGCCATTAAAATCACCTGCAAGGAATACATATTCATTTTCATTACACTTTTGGGAGATTTCATTTTCAAAGACCATGAAATCATCTTCATTAAAAAATCTTGAGTTTTCCGGTGGGACATATACTGCTCCTAATATTAAATTTTCTTCAAATTGTGTAAATGTTTTACAAATAGAGATCCAAAGTACATATTCAGATTTAGATTGTAATATTTTAACAAAAGGGGTCAGTTCATCTTTGATAAAGATTCCGATGCCACCAGATTTCCTTTTATATTCCTGTTCTCTGTGTCTAGCTAGGTATTCAAAGTTATTTATTTTAATAATATCATGAGTATCCGTATGAGTTTCCGATAGGCAAAGTATGTCGTAATTGGTCACAAATTCAATAAATTCTGGGTAGTGTAGGCGTTTCTTGAGTCCACTAACATTTAATGTTCCTAATTTTATATTGTTTCGTTTCAGGTCAGAGAATAGTTCTATCCCCCCACTGTCCTAGTGGGAATGGTTGTTGGCATCTGGGATCCTGTTAATATTGGTCGATTTTGGCGGCATGTTCGTGTCAGTTGGATGAGGAGTGTCCCAAGGTCGTTGTATGCTCTGGGCTATCGATTGCGAGGACTGCATGAGAATGGGAGCTCTTGGCGATACTGGAGCATGGCTGCGCGCCTGCGCTGCCCTTGACGGATGAGGAGATACTGATTGTGTCCTCCTGGAGACATGCTTGGCACTTTGCACCAGTGGTGATTCAGCTGATTTATGAACTGTTGTGTTTCCGGAATTAACTGTGGGTCCATTTAATGCTGTGCCGGGAGGTGAAGGACTCACATGTGTTATTCTGGATTGTGATGCTTGTCGGGGTTGAGTTGGCTTGGTGTTGAAGACTAAGGGACGATCACTGACTCTATTGCCTTGAAGTATATGGTTCCAGTCGGGGAATGTATCTTCAACCACCTTACCGTCCATTACAATCTTAGCCGGGAAGACCATTGCAACTTTACTTCGTGGATTGCTTTCACGGAGTTGTTTGTATTTAGGCCACAGAGCTTTCCGTGCCTGGGTGATCTCCTTTGGGTAGTCCCGGTTAATGCTGAAGCGCGATCCTCTTAAACGGTTTGCGTGTGCAAGGATGTTTACTGTGTCTTGGTAGTCCAAAAAGTTAACAATTATGCCTCGTGTGACTCCCCTGGAGAACTTTCCAAGGCGATGCGCTCGCTGGATGTGAGGACATGGTGTTATGCGAAGCTGTTCGGCAAGGAATTGTGCGACGACATTTGAACAGATTTCGTCTCTTTGTTCGCTGAGTCCGCCAAATATAAGGTTATTCCTTCTACTACGGGCTTCAATGTCAATAGATTTATATTCTAGGAGTTTGAGGCGTGTATTGTGCTCAGTGAGTGTTCCTTCAATACCTTGAATTTTCATATGCATTTGTAGGCATACATCAACTTTGTGTTCCAAGTTTTTCATGTGTTTAAAAATTTCAACCAATTTACCGTCTAGAGATAAATCTTCAAACTCGTGTTGGCTTGTTTTATTTACACCACTGTTGCATTCTCCACCTGTATTTACTCTAGAACGTTTCCTATTTGAAGTGTCATAGTTCGCGCTATTTCCCGCCTGTGGGATGAGGAAACGGTTTTGGGTGATAAATGGCTCATCCTGCGAATTTTCATTGCTGTAACTATCAAAACTGTCCAGGTGATCCATACTTGCAAGTTCAGAGTTGACTTGATGCTTTTTACTTGTATTTATACCGAACAATAGAGATTTCTAAATACCTTGTTGAAAAATGGCGACTGTTTACAAACTACAAACTACAAACTACCGAAAGTATTCAAGTAGTTACTTCCCTTAGATACCACTCAGGCGTAAACAAATTATGTTCGTGTCAGGTTACCCGACCTACTCTAAAAATGTCCCGACCCTATAACATTTTATTGAGTTTGTCAGATATGTGTTTATTTTATTTACCTTTTGCAATAATTACATGTTTATTGGATACATAATTGTTTTGTTTTGATAGAATCCACTTATAAAATATGGTTTAAGATGTAACTGATATGTTTTGAATATATATTCAGTTTAGAATCCTTAAGTTCACCATTTACCAAAAAAAAAAAATATTGCCGACCTACCTATCCTAATTTTTGTGGGCATGTAACCTGAAACAAACTTATTTTTTGTATGCCTCATGATGTCTGCAATGTTGACCTTGTTGTTAAAGGGACATATTCCGCCTCATGATGTCTGCAATGTTGACCTTGTTGTTAAAGGGACATATTACGCCTCATGATGTCTGCTTTGTTGGCCTTGTTGTTAAAGGGATATAATACGCCTCCTGGTGTCTGCAATGTTGACCTTGTTGTTAAAGGGACATATTACGCCTCATGATGTCTGCAATGTTGACCTTGTTGTTAAAGGGACTTATTATGTCCCATGATGTATGCAATGTTGACCTTGTTGTTAAAGGGACATATTACGCCTAATGATGTCTGCAATGTTGACCTAGTTGTTAAAGGGACATATTACGCCTCATGATGTCTGCAATGTTGATTTTGTTGTTAAAGGGACATATTACGCCTCATGATGTCTGCAATGCTGACCTTGTTGTTAAAGGGACATATTACGCCTCATGATATCTGCAATGTTGACCTTGTTGTTAAATGGACATATTACGCCTCCTGGTGTCTGCAATGTTGACCTTGTTGTTAAACGGACATATTACGCCTCCTGGTGTCTGCAATGTTGATCTTGTTGTTAAAGGGACATATTACGCCTCATGATGTCTGCAATGTTGACCTTGTTGTTAAAGGGACATATTACGCCTCCTGGTGTCTGCAATGTTGACCTTGATATTTAAGGGACATATTACGCCTCCTGGTGTCTGTTATGTTGACCTTGTTGTTAAAGGGACATATTACCCCTCCTGGTGTCTGCAATGTTGACCTTGTTGTTAAAGGGACGCACGCAACGGCAATGGGACAGGAATTTATATATGTTTATTAAACTTTTTTTGAAATCCATGAACAATTTCTATATATATTTTGTCACTTTGTCACCATGTGCGAAATGTTTCTTTTCTGAATCAATACCGTTTAAACCAACGTCAAAGGGTCGTGAATTGACCTTCTTGAAGAAATTGCATGACGATGATCTGAAAACTGAACTATATGATGCTTTGTCTTTAAAGCTTTTTATAAAAGGCGAGATGTAGTTGATACTTGATTTTTGTTTCATTTCATCGTGCCTCAGAAAGTTGCAAGTCTGCTACTCTGGTTTGCCTCTAACCATTGAGTAATTAAATGGTAATTAAATTGAATAGTATTCTCTTTGATTGCTGTTTAATTTGATTTGCGATATATATGAGGTGAATTTTTATTTACACTTACATGTTTTGTGAATAATTTTGTGCCAAGTGTGAAGTTCGTGCGCAAGTAAACCGGTTTAAAACTCCCAATGCTTTGCATTGACCGTTCCAAGGCGGTGACCCCAGTTGTATTCATGTTTGTGTTGTGTTTGTAATGTGTTTTTGTGATGTGCTGTGTAATGTTTTGGCAATTGGTCACTTGCCATAAATAAAGGACCTCGGGCTGCTAATAAGAGTTATCTCATGCTGTCGCAACCGGAATTTCGCTTTGTTTATATTGAACGTATCCTTCTTTCCTATAGTTTCAGCCATTCCTATAGATTCGGCCATCCCCAGATAAGGGGAATTTATGAATATTTCTTATAAAACTTTTGTTAGTAATCTGCATTGAGACAATTCTATCACATAAATATTGTTTTTGGTTTTAAAAATTGCGAATTTTCAATTTTGTCAAAGAAAATTAAGATTTTTAAAAGATATTTCTAAAAATTGCTACACACTTCGTGCATACGCCAAGAATTTTGTAAACATTCATTTTCAAACAGTATGCTGGTGTGTGGTAATCTTATATAGAATGCTTCTAATGAATTATATGAAAAATGTAAGAATTTTTTTATTTTCTTATTAAACTGAATTAAACTTATTAGACTGAACCAAAGATAGGAAACATCTGACAAATTCATGGCTGCTAGGTGCCTTCCTAGAATTGGTCAGTAACTAAGTGAATGCCTAATCTCTACCTAATCTGGCCTTTATTTAGTAGGAACGACATTAAAGATAGGGATAAAAGTCTCACTGTTGTTAAAATTGTATTCATTTAGGGCATTAAAGCAGTTTAGCTCTTAAGTGGCCGAATATACAGAAACAGAGGCTATACGGCTTCCTTTGTCTCTCTTGCCGACCACACAGGAACATACATGGCTGGCTATTGTTGTCTACGACCTCTAGTCTCCCGTCCGGCAGAAAGTCCAGTTTCAGAGATGGCGGGAATCTGTCATCGTCAATATATGCTTCATTCTAACATGATACTCGCTAATTTTTCTTTAGACAGAGAACAAAATTATCGTTGTTAAACCACCCATAAACAACTGCCAAAATGAAGTTCATTTTCTGAGCGGAGCATAGTAAAAAGTAATTCCAATTTCAATTGCTTAAATATATGTCAAATCATGTTAGAATCGAAATAATCTTCGCATTATCGTTATTAATCGGCCAACAAACAACTCTTTGTCGTTCTGATGCGATGCTATTAAACGCCTCGTGGTTAAATTCCTACGCATCAGAACTCCAAATCGTTGTTCATTGGCCGATAAACAACGATAAATCTACATTTTTTTATTTATTCATTTACGGATACCGTACTTCGTCTTTAAACCATTCGGCCATTCCGATTGACGGTCAGAGCAGAATTGCTAATGTTATTTATTCTGTATTATGCATATCAGAAAAGGATAATCAATACCCGCAAATACAACGGAAAACTGCGATGAAAGTCAAATTCTAAAAATAACCACCGTGAAATTATGCATGTTTTGACAGTTCGGAAAAAACGGACTATTATAAGTTTTTTGCTATATTTTTAATGACGGGACTCGAACCAGCAAAATATAGGTTGGTAAGACGAACATTATACCACTACGCTCTTCGCCCACCGATGTTTAGTAGACACAAATTACCGCTGTATTGAAAAACACAGCTTTAAATTTCATAAATCAAAGGTGGTGTTTTCTACCCAATACCCGAAGCACGCTATCGGAAAATAACGAATGCTGGCCGAGGATATAAATAACGCGTTTAACCACCGTGAAATTATTCATGTTTTGACAGTTGAGAAAAAACGGACTATAACCAAGGTTTAATATAGGAAAGTTTAAAATTATGTTGATACGGTGTAGGAGAGTAATGTGGATAAAATTTGATTGAGTTATTATAACTTCGTATAAACTTCTTTCAAAGTCATGTTTAAAAACGCAACTTGCTCCTAGACCATTTACTTCTATTTCCGTTTATATTTCTACCACTTCAACAGTATGCGTTATTTAGTACAGCTGTATATACACAATGTTATCAATGTGAGCATGCACAGGCATTGACATACCATCTTCAATGAAAACCTTCATTCACATCAAAATTAATATAGTAATTTAAATTAATATAGTAATTTGATGTAAATTCACCTTCAAATATTGCAGTAAATATAAACGAAGTGAAACTTCAGCTGTATCAGCAGGATAAATGGAGAATACTAGATTAGTGTTGAATACAGATAAGTTTATTTAGCGAGGCTTAGAATACCTAAACCACGAGCCTTTGCGAGTGGTTTAGATTTTCGTGCCGAGCAAATAAACGTATCCGTATTCAACACTTACCTGGTATTCTATTTATCCCATCATTTTCTGTCTTTATTTTGAAAATAAACGATATTAAACCTCTAAATAACACGAAAAACATATAATGACGTCACGAAAATAAACAACACGGCGTCATTAAAATGCGCGTGTTTGCTATATTTAACAAGGTGTTATAGAGCTAAGTTTATCCCACGGGGTGTTTTTTCGTCAATGCAGTCGTGATGATGGAATAAAATCTTATTAGCAGTACAAGGTCTTTTGCTTAAAGGGACTTGTTCTCAGATTGGCTAATTAACAGTTTTCAAATTTTGTTTAATAGACCCTAAAAAGAAAAATACATTTTATATAAACAAGCGAAATACCACTACTGACAAAGAAATATTTTGGAAATATAGTGTCGTTTATGGAAATTCATCGATTGAAATGAATAAAGTTATTAGGCGTTTGTAACGCTTTTCGTAGGTATTATGGAAAACACGTGTATCACTTGCATACCGTTAAAAATTCACCGCAATGATCGGCAGTCAGAATAGTCGAGCGGTTACAGCGATATTTTTTTTTTATCTCGGCGGACGCGGTTCGAGTCCTTGCAAAAGCAATTATTTTAATTTTTGTTTTTTTCTTTATATAGTATTTGTTTTTGGTCAGTCCAACTTCTTTAGTTTTTGCAGTTAAAACATTAAATGACATTTTTTCAAAATTACGAAAATCTATGAACAAGTCCTTTTATGACAAATGACCAATCGCCAACAAGGGCGTAGCGCCCTATACGCACAATACGCACGTGCGTAATACACAGATACGGAGCATAAAGATATGTAAAAGTATTTGCTTAAGCTGTCATGCAGATTACTTTGTTTTTGACTCTCCATAGATGTTACATGATGAAAATAAATTTATGTACTAGAGAGAAAAGAATTACTTCTTACCTAATTCTAATAATGCACCATTTCCTTTCTTATTTTACATTTTTGCCCGTAGCAGATCCCCTTACCCCCACCAGCATTAGGGGCACAACTTAACCCTCAATGGATATTCTGGTGTGCGTATACAATGTATATCCCTGGCTATGCCACTGGCCAATACAACACTGCGCCCTACATAAACAAGAACACGTTACAAACACAAGCCCCATACCACAGTAAACACACCCCAAAAGTTCACCTTTCAAGTTAGCCTCCAATGGAATGCACCAAACTGTTGCAGACACGCATAGGATAATAGAAATAACCACAAAAGGCATGTCTGAGATACCTAAATGGCTTTTATGCCCGAAGAGAAGAGGAACTCTTTAGTAATAGGCACTACTTTTGAATGGACCACGGACGGATACACAATGATTTACTGGTATCTAACCAGAACACGTTACAAACACAAAATACACATATCAATAAACTGAAGTCACCGCCTTGAAATGGTCAAAGTTGCCTGAGCCTCACACTTAGCCCAGAATCATTCGCAACACGTGTTAATGTTAATGAACGCATCGCTTTTCCAATAATTTAAATTTAATTACAATAAAAATACTTTATTGCAATTAAGAAACAAACTGAGAAGAACAACAACAGTGGAAGGATCTAGGATCACAAAAGGTACAGGTTGCTGCTATATCAGAGCAGGGTGGAAATGCAGACCAGCCTGATAACATTTTCTATAAATTTACTAAATCCAGGGTATTTATTAATATAGTGTATGTAATTCAGTTTTTTTTTTAAATAATTTATTCATTTGTCATTGAATATTTGTAAATATGTATAGCGTCGTGGGAAAACCGGGCTTAATGCATTTGCGTAAAGTGTCGTCCCGGATCAGCCTGTGCTTATCCAGGACTGCACTTTCCGTCTAAAGTGAATGTATGGTTAGAAGAGACTTCCTTGAAACAGAAAATACCATAAAAGCGGAAAGTGCCGTCACGGATTACACTGTGCGGACTGCACAGGCTGATCCGGGGCGACACTTTACGCAAATGCATTAAGACCGGTTTTTTCACGACGCGCCACATATATTACATTTTGAAAGATATACAATAATCCTCTGTGGACCAGCCTTTGTGGCTAGCAGGGGAACCAAAAAGGAGCAGGGTGCAGCACGCTTTTTCGATGTAGTTCTTTCCCTATCAGGCGTATAAAAAAAACTATGTTTGTTTCAGGTTACCCGACCTACCTCAAAAAATGCCCCTACCCTAGAACATTTTATTGGGGTCGTCAGTTGTTTTTTGTATTATTTGTGTTTTTCAATAATTAAGCGTTTTTCTTTTGTTAAATAAGTGTTTAGTTTTGATAGCATCCACTTTAAAACAATGTTTAAGGATATTACAGATATGTTTTGAATATTAATTCAGTTTTAGAATATTCAAGTTGACCATCTAATAAGTAAAAAATAAAAAATCCCTACTTACATAACCTATTGTTTTTGGTCATGTAACCTCAAACAAACATACTTTTTGAGGACGCATTATAATCTAGAATGAGTTCCTGCCGATATCTTGTTTTGTGCGGCACGACAAATCATTCATTGATGACGAGGTGATTCAATTGACAACATAACAAATAAAATATTTATTATGATACAGTAACGAATAGCAATAACCATAACTGTATAATTGTTATGCTTTAAAGATACTGAACTCCAGATGGGCATAACATTATGCGTTTCTTTGTGGTTATGCTTTAATTGTAAAGGCATGCGTAAAACCATCACTATTACTATAGTCAACGATCAAATACTGTCATAAACTGTATATTTCATAAAAAAATAGGAGATGAATAAGTTCGCTGTTTCCTTGAAAATACCGCGGCTTTCCCAAATACATGCACCTGATTCAAGTGTGCGCATGCGTGACTCGACAAACCTATACTGCCACGTGATTATCATAAAAATAAACCGCGCTATTTTAAAATTACTTCATGTGTTATAGCGTCTGCAAGCGCTATAGATTTTAGGACGATAAAACGGAGGAAACCTATACAGAATCATGGTTTTTCCAGTAAATAAAAACACACGTGTCTAATTTTTTCATGGGTTCTTTTCGATTATGTAAGAAAATCATGTACCTTTGACAATTTTATATCGTTTTTACGATTGGACAATCTGGAGTTCAGTCCCTTTAATGAAAACGTATTTGAAAAATTCATAAGATCACCGAGGCAGGCGATAATTCATACATATTCAGCTTTTTTGTTCCTTTGCAACGATTCGTTACCGCCAGTCGCGTACCATTCTTGCTGACACATAAGGTATCAGGGCACTTAATATCCACTGGGTAGGTACCGATGATATCACCTTCGGAGGTCATGTGTACAATACACTTAGAAACGGCACTACAGACCAACACTGTATCATCTGGACCGACACACGCCCCAAACGGTTCTTGTAAATGTTCATTAGTGACTGCTCTAGACGTGCCATTTTCAGTGTCATATAGATATACTGTATGGGCGATCCTGTCGACCAGTATCAACTTATTTTTAGAAGTGACATAAGCGCAGTAACTTTCACTAAGTTTGTATGTCTTCTTTGGAAAGACAACGTTCTCAAATTCATAAATCACGCCGTCGACTGTGACAATCTTAGCCAGTCTTGGATTTTGTATCGTACTGACCACCAAGCTTGTCGCAGTAATACAGTACACAGAGTTTATCTCTGTCAAAGTGTTAATTGTCTTAGTCAATTTCAAGACATTTTTAGGACTTACCGACAAGAGAACAATGCTCTTATCAGCAACTGTAACTGCGATTTCATTTTCAGACAGGCACGCCACATCACGAGGATTGGACTTGAACTTGTACGGTTTGCCCAGTCTCTGAAGCTGGTCATTCATAATGAAACATTTCATGTTCCAGTTGTCCACTGCTATGAGTCTTCCGTCCGGGATGAAGTCCAGACCAGTGAGGAAAGGTTCACACTGATCGTCCCCATTCTCTGGTAGATCTGTAGACTTTATGAGCTCCATTGTTAGAGGTCTGAATTGCACTTGTTGGAAAAACAAACACATATTATAAATCAATCATATGAATCTACTGTTTAGATATAATGTTATTTTCCTATACATGTATATAGTACATATTGTGTGGTATATTTTACATAAAACTTTTAAATTATAGAAGGTCAGAATATTGGAGACCCATAGCGAGTGGGCTGAATAGGGCTTGTGTTAAAGAAAAAGAAATGATATAATATGTTTTTATATGTCTAGTATATATGCTTGTTTCCATGTGGTATAAAAAGCATGGATTTTGTGAAATAGAAACAGGTCATTGCTAAATGGGTATTTTCATGTGATTGACATTTATAAGGTTCTGATTGTCAATTTGCGTATTTAATAAAAAATATACAGACACGTTAGAGTAGATCAATGAATGTTTCTGGAAAAGAAATATCATAAAATTGTGATGTATGCCGTTTTTACTTTATTTTATTATAATATTCATACTGTTTACCTGTTGATTGATCCAAAGTTATGTTCATTATGCGATCTCCATCGTTCACAAGGTTTGTTAGTTCGCAGGAATGGTTCAAATGTATTATCATTGTCAACGGAGTTCTTCTTACCTCCTCCAAGTAAAGTTCTGCGTCGTTCAATGTCTTTTCAAAGGTTCTGGCAAGAATAAAACTCTGCTGAGGTGTTCCTTTGTCCAAAACACCAGAGTATATTGGCATCATTTTTGAAATATCTTTATTAAAGTTCGATAACACCCCACGCATTTGTTTCAACCGTTCGACCTTTTCATTCCTAATGCCTTCTGCCTCTTGAAGAAGCCGAGATTTTACATTTGCAAATAATGCCAAGACGCGGTCCCTCATTGCATCAATACCGTTTGCAAGGTCAACAACATTCTTGTTGAAGTCAAGCTCTGATATTTTTAAATCCTGGATGAAAGAACATGTTTCCGTGTTTGTTTTCTCCATGGCGTATTTCAATTCTCGTAATTCCGTGTTTTCCTGACCGCACAAAAAGTCAATCTCATGAAATT
Organism: Congeria kusceri; assembly: GCA_027627225.1. NCBI lineage: Eukaryota > Metazoa > Mollusca > Bivalvia > Myida > Dreissenidae > Congeria > Congeria kusceri. The sequence continues at coordinate 73,654,755 of CM051026.1, read as the reverse complement.
TCTCACATACTCGATGGCCGATAATACATCGGCTGCAACATAACAGTTTATGATCTTCACAATAAAACTCATATTCCTTCATGTGTTGGCCACATATATCAAAACCTTCCATGTCAAAGCCACCCTTTGCGGTAAACATGTTTGTGACCTTAACAAGGTGGTGAGTTTTGGTTGTATCATTTGAATGTATACCGCTGCATTGGTCGCATAGCACTTGGTCACATGGTTTGCATAGCACTGTAGCTTTGCTTGATATTGAGTTCCTACTACACACTTCACACAATTTGTCGTTGACCGACAGACCTTCAACCTCATTGGAAACTTCATGACTTTCATCTGGTTCTCCGTCAGTTGCCATGGTTTCCATACGAAATAATCTTTAATTCAAATTTTCAATGCACCAATTAAAATGCTATTTTATTTTCTATATTTATACGTGTATAAAACGAGTGTGCAAACGTCAGACCTAATCTGAACAAAATCCTCCCAAGGTAAACTATCCATACAAGTCACAGTCTTATAAACTGCTACAAAGCGAAATGTGACATTTGTCTCCACCAGTTCCGCATTGTGTTTTAAACAATGTGCAGCTCTCCACATTTGTACACGTAGTGATATCAAGTTACCAAACCTCTTGCAATAAGCACTTAACTTCCCCCTTCCCACAACGAAATAAATTATCGCTGTTCAAATTACTACAACAAATACTGTGTAAAGCATGTAAAACACAATTATTATATTTTGCTTCCCCGCAAGCAACATTTTTATTTCTATATAACATAATACGCATGTAGAAACATTTGGGGCGCGTCGTGGGAAAACCGGGCTTAATGCAATTGCGTAACGTGTTGACCCGGATTTGCCTGTGCAGTACGCACAGGCTAATCCGGGAGGCATTTTGCGCTTTTATGGTATTTTCTGTTTTAAGGAAGGCTTTTCTAAACATAAATCCACTGTAGGCGGAAAGTGCCGTCCTGTATTAGCCTGTGCGGACTGCACAGGCTAATCCGGGACGACTCTTAACGCACATGCACTAAGCCCGGTTTTCCCACGCCTCCTTTATTGTATTTTGTTTTCCCTCAAGCGAAATGTCATTTCTATATGGAATAAAGCAACTTTAACATGCTTAAAGGTTAAATCTGAAGAAAGTATATATTCATCACAAGTGGGCCATATCCGCAGCGAATTCATACACATCCGGGCTAAGTTGCAGATAAACAGTGAGCATGGATACGTGACCTTGTTCTAGATTAATAGTTTCTCCAGAAAATACGTAAATCAACTCACTGCGCTGGTACAGTAAATGTTTGTACTAGCATTATATTCCCTACTATTGAGGCCACAATACACTAAATAAATAAGTCATGTAGGGCTGTACTCTCTAAATAAATCAACAAGTTTAACTGGAAGACATGTTTTTAGGTTTAGACACTTGCTTTGATATTCTTTTTTGGAGATGTTGGTAGGGTAAGCATTGGTATGCACAAATAAATCACTGAGATGTTTTAAGATTGGATACTACAGCAGGACACCTGCGCTGAGGCGGGTTACATTCAACTAGAATGTAGCCGCTAAAATGATGGTGACAAAACAGTCAACTTTGTTTAGTGTCGAGTTCTTTCTTACATAATACATGACATACCCTTTGTATTGCTTAAATCAATTCAGCTTATAATGCTCTTTAAGAAAAGGTATGGTTATGAGGGTCCCTATGTGCAAAATGTTGCATGTATTTTTGGTTAAAGTTATCGCTTTTACATTAAATTACATAAAGATTGGAATTAGTATATTGTAACCTTGATTTGAATAAATGTCTCAGGCGGTAAAAGCGCGGCCCGTACTTTTTTAACCAATGGTTATGTGTTGAAGTCCTGCCGGTGAACCTTTTTTCTAATTTATAAAGGTAGTTTATAGTATATTTGAAGATTTCGAGACGGTTACATGAAGTTAAGGGGATGCTGATGACACTGAGACCGTCACTGCAAGTGATTTCGTCGTTGTATTTATTGACTTGTAATTGATAAATGAACAAAAAAGGAACAGAAACAGCCACATAAATTAAACCTTTGAACACAGCATATATATAAAAACAAATATCACTTCATAAATTGCAATTAAAAATAAAATTTTACTAAAATGTTTTCAGACCAAATTTGAACCCGGTTCACCGTCACCAAAATCTTCAGCGCATACCACTCGAGCATTCTTTATTGCTTATAGTTGTCCACGAATGGCTCTCGACCTGAAACGATCTTCACGATCGGCTTCCCCGAATTAGTACGTTCTAGTACGTACAGATAAGTGCCGATACGCTTATCACGAATCAATGCGCTCCGTTACGATAGGACACGGTTGTGGTCGCGATGTCTTTAACGATCATAATCGATGGAGATCACGATTTTAGCTACGACTTGACCCGAATGATATAAAATACAGCCCGACTGACTATTTACCTAATTGTTTCTTGAGATCGAAACACATCTTAACAGCGTGGTGTTTTTTCCTGTCGACGTTCGAGCCCGATCACCAAAATTTGAATGCACGATAAAATACAAATAATCGCGCTTTGTTACGATGCAATAAGATCTGAATTCATAAAAATGCACGCACCAGTATACATGGTGTACGCTATTTAGCAAATCTAATTACATTTCTATGATCCATACAATGTTCACATTTTAACATAACAAAAATTTAGCCTCAACAAGTGTTAAAACTATTTATATTACAACGTAAATACACTTTAAAAAGTAATTTAACCGTTTAAAAGCTTCAGTTAATTATGATAGTTGTTTTCACTGTATAAAAGCGATAAATATGTTCTCTTTTTTCTAGTAAATTTGAATATTTTATTTGGGAACAAGTTATTATTTCTCGTGTGATATTACATTGTGCCTCTAAGTGTACGGTCTCTTAAAATATTAATGGAAATAAGAATGAAAGTGATATCGCAAATTCGCAATACCCTTTGTTGAATCCAATAAATATATAGAGGATTTGTCAGTACGTGGTTCTTTGAACTTGTATCAGTCAAGTTGGTTGTGTACGTCGTTCGATGCTACTTGACATAACAAACGAGATTGATACAATTTATCAGAACACCATACTAGTGTTATATTCCAGTGTAATATTTAGTGTAATATTTAGTGTATTATTTAGTGTAATATTTAGTGTAATATTGAATATATAGATCCTCCTTTTCAGCACATTATTCGTTTAAGATTTTTTAACATAAATCTCTATTACACAATATAAATATACAAAAATATTTGTGTATACAAATAAAATGATATTAGTCAGTATGCTACATCAAGTAAGGTGGGTTTTGTATAATAAATTGTCTCTAGAATATAATTGTTCAAAGTTCAATTTTTAATTTTGAGATGATCGTAAGTATATATGAGAAAATGTGGAACGAAATAATTGAAAAAAGCACATAAAGTAAAAATGGGGGAAAATGCTAAAAATGAGGTGACAGGGGTTCTATCATTGATTGCGTGTCAAAAATGTAAAATGAGCCAGTATTGCAATACAATTGTTTAAACATTTTCTAATGACTTGTAATTAATCATTTTTATTTCTACAGGTTGTATTTTGAAGTAATTGGAATTATAGTATAATTTTAGGCTAGTCGATTTTATAATGACTGTCGTTTAACTCCTTTTATATCCGCTATCAATTCGCTAGATGTCTAGTAGTTACTTCCCTTAGATACCACTCAGGCGTAAACAAATTATGTTCGTGTCAGGTTACCCGACCTACTCTAAAAAATGTCCCGACCCTATAACATTTTATTGAGTTTGTCAGATATGTGTTTATTTTATTTACCTTTTGCAATAATTACATGTTTATTGGATACATAATTGTTTTGTTTTGATAGAATCCACTTATAAAATATGGTTTAAGATGTAACTGATATGTTTTGAATATATATTCAGTTTAGAATCCTTAAGTTCACCATTTACCAAAAAAAAAAAATATTGCCGACATACCTATCCTAATTTTTGTGGGCATGTAACCTGAAACAAACTTATTTTTTGTATGCCTCATGATGTCTGCAATGTTGACCTTGTTGTTAAAGGGACATATTACGCCTCATGATGTCTGCAATGTTGACATTGTTGTTAAAGGGACATATTACGCCTCATGATGTCTGCTTTGTTGGCCTTGTTGTTAAAGGGATATTATACGCCTCCTGGTGTCTGCAATGTTGACCTTGTTGTTAAAGGGACATATTACGCCTCATGATGTCTGCAATGTTGACCTTGTTGTTAAAGGGACATATTATGTCCCATGATGTATGCAATGTTGACCTTGTTGTTAAAGGGACATATTACGCCTAATGATGTCTGCAATGTTGACCTTGTTGTTAAAGGGACATATTACGCCTCATGATGTCTGCAATGTTGATTTTGTTGTTAAAGGGACATATTACGCCTCATGATGTCTGCAATGTTGACCTTGTTGTTAAAGGGACATATTACGCCTCATGATATCTGCAATGTTGACCTTGTTGTTAAATGGACATATTACGCCTCCTGGTGTCTGCAATGTTGACCTTGTTGTTAAATGGACATATTACGCCTCCTGGTGTCTGCAATGTTGATCTTGTTGTTAAAGGGACATATTACGCCTCATGATGTCTGCAATGTTGTCCTTGTTGTTAAAGGGACATATTACGCCTCATGATATCTGCAATTTTGAACTTGTTGTTAAATGGACATATTACGCCTCCTGGTGTCTGCAATGTTGACCTTGTTGTTAAAGGGACATATTACGCCTCCTGGTGTCTGCAATGTTGACCTTGTTGTTAAAGGGACGCACGCAACGGCAATGGGACAGGAATTTATATAAGTTTATCAAAGCTTGTTTTGAAATCCATGAACAATTTCTATGTATATTTTGTCACTTTGTCACCATGTGCGAAATGTTTCTTTTCTGAATCAATACCGTTTAAACCAACGTCAAAGGGTCGTGAATTGACCTTCTTGAAGAAATTGCATGACGATGATCTGAAAACTGAACTATATGATGCTTTGTCTTTAAAGCTTTTTATAAAAGGCGAGATGTAGTTGATACTTGATTTTTGTTTCATTTCATCGTGCCTCAGAAAGTTGCAAGTCTGCTACTCTGGTTTGCCTCTAACCATTGAGTAATTAAATGGTAATTAAATTGAATAGTATTCTCTTTGATTGCTGTTTAATTTGATTTGCGATGCTATGATGTGAATTTTTATTTACACTTACATGTTTTGTGAATAATTTTGTGCCAAGTGTGAGGTTCGTGCGCAAGTAAACCGGTTTAAAACTCCCAATGCTTTGCATTGACCGTTCCAAGGCGGTGACCCCAGTTGTATTCATGTTTGTGTTGTGTTTGTAATGTGTTTTTGTGATGTGCTGTGTAATGTTTTGGCAATTGGTCACTTGCCATAAATAAAGGACCTCGGGCTGCTAATAAGAGTTCTCTCATGCTGTCGCAACCGGAATTTCGCTTTGTTTATATTGAACGTATCCTTCTTTCCTATAGTTTCAGCCATTCCTATAGATTCGGCCATCCCCAGATAAGGGGAATTTATGAATATTTCTTATAAAACTTTTGTTAGTAATCTGCATTGAGACAATTCTATCACATAAATATTGTTTTTGGTTTAAAAAATTGCGAATTTTAAATTTTGTCAAAGAAAATTAAGATTTTTAAAAGATATTTCTAAAAATTGCTACACACTTCGTGCATACGCCAAGAATTTTGTAAACATTCATTTTCAAACAGTATGCTGGTGTGTGGTGGTCTTATATAGAATGCTTCTAATGAATTATATGAAAAATGTAAGAATTTTTTTATTTTCTTATTAAACTGAATTAAACTTATTAGACTGAACCAAAGATAGGAAACATCTGACAAATTCATGGCTGCTAGGTGCCTTCCTAGAATTGGTCAGTAACTAAGTGAATGCCTAATCTCTACCTAATCAGGCCTTTATTTAGTAGGAACGACATTAAAGATAGGGATAAAAGTCTCACTGTTGTTAAAATTGTATTCATTTAGGGCATTAAAGCAGTTTAGCTCTTAAGTGGCCGAATATACAAAAAAAGAGGCTATACGGCTTCCTTTGTCTCTCTAGCCGACCACACAGGAACATACATGGCTGGCTATTGTTGTCTACGACCTCTAGTCTCCCGTCCGGCAGAAAGTCCAGTTTCAGAGATGGCGGGAATCTGTCATCGTCAATATATTCTTCATTCTAACATGATACTCGCTAATTTTTCTTTAGACGGAGAACAAAATTATCGTTGTTAAACCACCCATAAACAACTGCCAAAATGAAGTTCATTTTCTGAGCGGAGCATAGTAAAAAGTAATTCCAATTTCAATTGCTTAAATATATGTCAAATCATGTTAGAATCGAAATAATCTTCGCATTATCGTTATTAATCGGCCAACAAACAACTCTTTGTCGTTCTGATGCGATGCTATTAAACGCCTCGTGGTTAAATTCAGAACTCCAAATCGTTGTTCATTGGCCGATAAACAACGATAAATCTACATTTATTTATTCATTTACGGATACCGTAGGCTCCAAATGACTTGGCGTGGCCGACGTGCAACAACGGGAACGTGTATTACCCGAAGACGTATTTTATTTGTGCTACAGTTATACTCTCTTTACTAAAATTGATTTTAACCTGTAACACCAAATTAAAAAGAACAACACAAGCATGCGTAAAAGCCCACAAATCAATGTTTACAATAATGGTTTATTGTTTCAACGACCATATTGTTGGGACTTTATTGTACACATTAAACTGTTTGCACGTGTCATGTAACCGTGCTAATGTTGGGGTTAATATTATATAATTACATCGAATTGGCATTTTAATTGGTAAGGGGTATGCATTTATAATCGTATGAACGCAATGCCGCATCACCGACGTAGTAATATATGTGTTTCCTATTTTTAAGCAAATTATATTTTGACATGTTATTCATATTTACATGAACTAAGATGTCTCATATTGTTAAATGTTAAACTTTATTGCATATTGTTAACGTTTGGTTAAAGATTTTGATAATTAATAAACGTGGACATTTCGTTCCAGTTGTACTTCTATAATCTAACCAATTTGTTTACTTTTGGTAAATAAGATTCTATCATGCAAGGTCTGCACGAGTTTTAATAAAACAGTCATTTAGTATAATATGTAGACGCATGAGATGTTATCTGGAAATGGGAAGAATTTCGCAGCAATACATTAACACTAAATAGTTTTACTAGTTATAATGCAGGTTCCAGTGCAAAACAGCATCTTGATATGTTTCTTTCACCCTGACCCGTTGGAATGGTCGACATAGTGATATTGAATTGTTATTTTAACTGAACATGCTGTTGTAAATATCTAGTAACAAATTGATTGTCAATCCTAAAGTACCTAAATTAGAAGTTTCATTGTTAGTAATCACTGAAATCATGTCACAAATGTGTCAGCTCACTCAGCTGTCCCGATTGCCGCTTTTGTGCAATACCTTATACCTTTTCCAATCCAGGGTTGTATTACTTATATAGAATATTTTTGAAACCGAAAAATTAAGATTGCATTCTCTCTACGGTCAATGAAACCCATTGTAAACGTATTTAGTGATGATGTTAATGGGAACACATAATTCAATAGATTGAACATTCCCAAAATACCGTTAACTGACGTATACGTTAACGTCGTTTTCTTGGCGTTATGTCAAGTGCTGGAATGGTCGCGACCTTGTGGATTTGCATGCAACATTAGTCCGAACAAACGTGTGAAGTTTTATTTCGATGGTTAGTATTTTTTGCTTCGGTCACGCAAAACCGTCCCCTGTATAAGCTATGGACGGTGTGACGTCACTATATGCCCTATGCATGTAACGCGTTCTGCCGGCGCCGAAACGCCGCGGGCTATCGCCGCGAAACTTGGCACGTTCATAGAGCCCATTGGGCCGCCACGTTTGGAACCGTTCGAGTAAATACGATCCAAGTGGGGACCGTTTTTGACGGTCTAACGTAAACACTTGACGTCGATTTAAACGTCAACGAAGTCACTCAGCGGGTCAAGAAAACCTCAGACCCGGATGAAACTTCGAGCCAAACAACGTTGAGCAACTCCTGTTGCTCCACCCGTCACCGTTACGTCAAATAACAATAACTACTGGTACAGCTAATGCTGCTGCATCTGCAGCTGCTACTGCTACTGTTTCTGTTACTGCTACTTCTACTACTACAACTACAACAAATACTACAACTACTACTACTACTACTACTGCAACAATAACTACTACAACAATAACAACAACTACTACTGCAACTACTGCTACTTTTACTACAACAACAGCCACTACTACTACCTATACTACTACTACTACAGCAACTGCAACAACTACAACAACTACAACAACAACAACTACTACTACTACTAATACTACTCCTACTACTACAACAACAACAACTACTACAACAAATTCTACTACTACAACAACAACAACAACAACAACTACAAAAAATACTACTACTACTACTACTACTTCTACTTCTACTACTACTTCTACTACTACTATTAAAACAACAACAACAACTACGACTGCTACCACTACTACAACAACTACAACTATTAGTACTACAACAATAACAACTACTACTACAACAACTACAACAACTATTACTATTATTACCACTAATACAACTACTACTACTACTACTAATACTACTACAACAACTACTACTACTTCTGCAACTACTAGTAATACTGCTACTACTACAACTTCTACTACTACAACTA